>PVLC010001530.1:0-19920 GCA_004027655.1 Graphiurus murinus | reverse complement strand
AATAGGATCAAAATTAACTTATTTCTGTTAAAACAAGTAAAAATAAAGCAAACAATAATGTATGATTTGTCTTTAAAATAGTATGGAATACTTTCAAAAATAACATTTTAATGAAGACATACCTTTTAATATCTTATTGATAGTTGAAATAGAAGGGCCAAATGAAATTATTCTTAAGGATACAACTTTTGGTTAATGTCTAGCATTACATATTCTTCAATTACAATTTAATTCACATATAAAATTGAATTGCAAAACCCTAAACATGGAGAAAAATATATAATTTTCTGTTAAAAATAAAAGAAAATGGAGAAAATATTTTTAGCACTATTACAATTCCAACATAATGACATTAAAAATACTGAAAGCACAAAGATATCAGATTTTACTTCCAATAAAAGTTAAATGCTGGTTATCATTTGTTTTTTTCATATATCCATTCATCAAATAATTATTTAGTACTCCCCATGTATTAAACATAGTACTGGCATGTTTTAATAAAATTAACATAAATTATGTTTTTAATCATAAAAATAATTAGCTAAGAATAACCAGAAAGTAAAGAATTAGGAAAATAATCATTTATATATTAATATGTTCACTAATAATTTTTATTGTGTTCCCGTCCACTTTACTGTGATATATAAAATAATATCAAGTTGATTTCCTACTATCAAAAAATTTAAAATCATGTTTAAGAAATGTATCCAGTTTTTCATACAGTATTAAAAGACTATGCTGATTATCATTGAGATACTCCACCCTGCAATGGTAAATGTAATGAAGTTATCACATTATAACTAAATAATCTAGAGAGGAAAGATCATCTTCACTAATCATTTTAGTCACAAAAGAAATAAAAGTGAGAACAATTATGGCAGGAAATGATGCTGAATGAAAAAAAAGTGGGAATGCTGGAGCAACTGAGAATGTATAAATACAGTTGCAGTAATAGAAATTGTAGGTGGACATATGGTTTTATTAAATGTACCAGAGGACAATTATGCATTATAATTAGAAATTTAAATATACTTTGACCCAGAAATTCTACTTCTAGGACTTAAACATGAACAATTGATTAATATGAAGATGAGTTAAATAGAACAAGGCTCATTATAATGAGTTCATAATGGTCACAGCCCCAAAACCAAGTCATCCTACCATAGGAAACTGTTTAGGTCAAGTTTTAATATAGAATCCATAAAAACAAAACTATAGAAAATATTCATTTTATAAAGGAAGATAGACCTTATAATTTACTGAGAATCAAAAGGTGAGTTAACTTTCTGTCATATAAAAAAATACCCTAGAGTATCACTGTATAAAGAGAAAGGGCTATTTTGGTTCACAGTTTTTTGAGGTTACAATCCGTGGGTGGTCAGCTCCATTGCTTTGGGCCTGTGGCAAGGCAGCACATCATGGTGGGAACAAGTGGTAGAAAACAATGCTCACATCATGAACCATGGAAGAAAAGTGCAAAGAGGAAGGTCTGCGATCCCACAGTCCCTTTCAAGGACGTGTCCCCAGTGACCTCCCTCTCTAGGCTCCACCTCCTAAAGATTCCACCATCTTCTAGTAGTACCACCCTGAGGCCAAATATATGGGTCACTGAGGGCAAACTATACTTACCAACAACATTTAGGTATGATGCCATTGTGTAGAAAAGTAAATAGTTCTAAGTTATGAAACTACCTTTTGTTGGGCAGATATGGGAAGGTTACTTTTCCTATGAGGAAAGCCAGCTGGCAAACACTAGCCAAGAGGATTCTTTCCTGACCCAGTTCTTAAATACTCTGCATCCCTTTCTTTCAGAGGAACTGAGTTTAGGGACTCTCTACTATTGTAACAGTCTTGCAGAAAGTCTTCCTTATCTGTTAAACTTTGTCTACTGCAATTTTTGCTTTGACACACTGGAGATAGTGAAAAGTATTGGGATCATTGGACATATTCAAGGACAGGAAGTTTCTGATGAATTGTATGTAGAGTGTGAGAAAAAAGAGTTAAGAATGATGTCAGGTCTGGAGCTGTAGCTCAGTGGCAGAGCACTTGCCTACCACACATAAGGCCCTGAGTTCAGTTTCCAGCCCTACCACAAAAAATAAGCATAGATTGTGTCTGGGTATGGTGATGCACACCTGTAATTCCAGTACTTGAAAGGCTGAGATAGGAGGATCAGAGATTTGAGGCCAACCTCAGGAATTTATAGAGACCTTCAGCAACTTGTTGAGACAGTACTTCAAATTTTTAAAAAATAGGGTTGGGCATGTTTCTGAGAGGTAGAATGCCCTTGAGTTTAATCCCTAGTACAAAGAAAAAGAATGATGTCAAATGAGTTAATGAAGAAGGGGAAAATAAAATTTCTATGAGTTAAGATGGAGAACAAGATTATGACACATGGAGGGTTGGGAGTTTCAGTTTTGGATATTTGGAGTTTGATGTATTTCTTAGACTACATAGTCAGCAGTCAGATATATGAATCTGGAGTTTAGAAGGGGGGTCAAAGTTGAACATTAATTGGGAGGGTCCTCAATTTCAATTACTAGATATAGGAGTAAGGATGGAGACAAGAAGCCTAAATGTTGAACTCTGAACCACTACTTTAGTCAGCGGTGGAGAACTGCCAAAGATAAGGTACATCCTGAGAGTCAGGGAGACACTCAATAGAGCACAGCTCTAGAAAACAAGAGGAAAAAAGGATTTTCAGGAGAAGTGCATGAAGTTCTCTGTTAAATATTATAGACCTAGTTCCATGTGAGCTGAGAGTTGATCACAGGATGGAGCAGCCTGGAGGATGAGGGGGACCTGGACTGGTACCAGGATAGTGCAGTGATGTGAAGGATAGCTGGATTGGGGCACATTGAGGAGGAAAGGAGGCAGGGTGTGGGGAAAGTGAGTCTAGTGAGGAGTTTCAGAAAAGAAAGAGGAATGTGCCAGTAGCTAGAGGTGGAAGAGGGTTGACCCGGTTACAGGCAGATGATTTCATGTCCTGCCATAGAAAGGCTGCTCTGCAAGCAGGCTGTTACCATAGCTACAGGCAGTCTGTGCTGTCAAGTGCTGACACAGGGCAGGCAAGCTGTTACCATAGCAACAAAGATAAGCTAGAGATACTGTGATCTAAAGGGTTACAGACACTGAGACTCAAAGTGGGATTGAGAAACACCATGTATCCCCTAAGCCAGTCATTGATGAGGACATACCTTACTATGATGAGCCTGGCCAGCTCTAGCTGCCAGCTCTGCTCTCATGAGATAAGGAAATAGGACTTAGATATAAGCCTTGAAGATCCAGGGGGTGGCAGTGTCTGTCTCTCTTGGAACACTTGGCCACATTCCTCTCTCTGGTGTGTGCTGCTTCTTACTTTCATTTTTGAAATAAACTTCTTAGCTTTGCAACTGAGTTCTGACTCTTTATTTCTATACTGAGTCAGGAAAAGAACCCATAGCCCCCCCTCCATGGTAACAGGGGCAAAGAGGCTTTTGTTTGGGGCTTATTTGTTTGTAAGTGATGAGAAAAATAAAAGTGAATGAATGGTCCAGTAGGTAGGAACATATTGATGACATAGGAGAAGGAGAGAGGGAAGAACAATAGCGTGGTGTTGAGACAGGAGCCTCAGCACACCTGCCAAGTGGAAGCAGTAATGGGAAATCAAGTCCAGGAAAAGAAACTAACACCTAACCCAAGCTTGTCAAGCCAATCAAACCCTGCCCCATCGCCCTGAGGCTCTATAATCTAAATGCCAATGCTATCCAGGCTCAGACTTGGGACACCAGTCCTCTGAGTCTCACTGGCAAAAATAAAGAAATTCTCCTTCCCAAGCTGGTTTCTGTGTCATCATCTCTTTGCGTCTGGCCTCCTGCAACATTTGGTGACCTAGATGGAACTCAAAGTACCTGGGATCCCAGCCCAGGATATTTTGCCTCTACCTCCACTGAACACTGGAGATCCAGCTTCCCCAGCGATGCTGGTCCTCTGAGCATGCAGGGGCTCCTTTGTCCCTGTGTGGGAGGCCTCAGCGGGGAAGCTGATGTCCCATGTGGTCACCTGAGAAAGGTAGACTGGAGACAGAACAAGAGACATCAGCAGACATCTGAATCATGGCAGGAAAGCCCCCGGTGACTAGGAACCTGTCCTGCTGGACAGAAAGGGAGGTCTTATCAACCTCCATGGTCCTCTGAGTACCAACACTAGGTGGCTGTTGGGAAACTAGGACCAGGAGAAAAGGGAGGGTGTTGAGTGACTGATGACTGTGGTGTGTGACTGAGATGGGTGCAGAGTTCCAATCCACAGTTCCAGGGTGACTTCAAACAGCTCAAGGCAGAACTGACATGAAAACAGGAATCACTGGCCCGCCAAAGCTAAGAGGGGCCTGAAATATCCTTGTGAGGGGACTGGCCGGAGTTAAAGGAAGGGAGTGTTTGTATATCTGTGTCCTGTTGAAATGGGAGGGGAACAAGAAAAGCAGACTCCTCTTAAAACAATGATTAAAGACTTCAAAAAAGGTATACTGGGGACTGAAGAGAAAAATTAAGTCTTAGTAAACTGCGAACCCTCTGTGAGGTAGAGTGTAATAGCGAAGGGCATTCACCTACAAACTGTGAAGCCCAAAGCCTCGCATCTTTCTTGGCCTCATCAGTGAGCAGCATGACAACAGCACCCACATGATGGGGTGGATGGAGAATAAAGTAGGTTAACATCACAGAGCTCTCAGCACAGTGCCAGGCACCCTCAGAAGTATTAATTAAAGGCTAGCTATTGTTGTTAGCTGGGCTCCAATTCTTAGGTAAATATTCTGTATAAAAACTTAGGGATTTTAACTATTGCTTCATCCCTTATCACAACTTGTGAAAATGGATTTGTAGATAGTAAACTGAAAACAAACTAGTTTTAATTCTTCCTGCTGGTTGATACTGTGAGTATAATCGAATGAGTCAAATGCATCTGTGCTGAAAGTCCATGTTCAAGCATAGGTGCTGGTCAGGTGCTGGTTGCACTGTCATTGGGTTTTTGATGTTACTATTTCTTGTGTGTAATCAGTAATCAACACCAATACTCTGACAAAACGACCATTTTTAGAGTACCATTAGTTGTCTCCCTGAGTTTATCTGGAAATGTACTCTGGGAAGACCTGGGTGGAAGGCTATTTCAGCTTGCTTTTCTGCTCATGGCTCCAATTGGTCATCTACCCCTCTCCTTGGCTGAGGTCTCCAGAGTTCTAGTGGCCAGGAGCAAACAGGAAATTTTGAAACTTCCAGAAAAGGCACCAGTTTTGATTAGAGACCCCAAGGAGCTAGAAATACCACCACCCTATATCCCTGCTGACTGATAGCTACCCCCATTTGCATCTGCTACATTATCTCTGGGGGCCAATAGTTCAGCTGTGGGCTCCCCAGCTCCTGAGAGGACCTCGGGGTCACCAGTCTTGTTTCCCTATGCTCCAAATGTATTCCCCGGGCCAGAGGACTCCAGGCCTCCCATCAAGCATCTTTTAGGAACCAGAAGGGGGAGGGGAAATTGGTCCAAGCCATTCTAGTGCCAACCTCCAGGAGAGCCTTAAGAGAATTCCTGGGAAATGTGGAGTTCTGCAGGTTCTCAATCCCTAACTCTGCTGTGATTGTTAAGCCTCTGTGTGAAGCACAAAGGGGAAAAAGGGAATCCCTGATTTGAAAAAGAATCAACGGGCAGCGTTCAAGCTACTAAAGACAGTGCTGCAGTGCTGGGACTGCCAGAGTAAGCTAAATAAAGGAACAAATTGTAGTCAGAATCTTAGTATTATGAAAATACCTAATTGCTTATCTCTCAAAACAGCTGGATGGAGTTGTGGCTAGTTGGCTGCTATGCCTGTGAGCTGTGGCTGCAATGGTGCAGCTCCCCCAGGAAGTGGACAAATGAACTCTTAGATAACACCTCTGCATAAATAGTCAGGGTCATACTTCAAAAATCATTCCCTGGTTTGGCCTGCCTTTGCAGATAGGTTCAGAGGATGGCCCCCAGTATTTGCTCTGCTCCCCATCCTTTTTCTGGGGTTCTGCAGTCATGGTGTATGTATGAAAGGAAAAATGCAAGCAGGAGAGCACAAGGGGTGCCAGGGAGCTCACAAGAGGTCTCCGTGTCCTTGGGGGGGTCGAGGCTGTCTCCCCATGGCTAACTTGTCGGTGCCACAGACAAAGAGGGGCCAAGCATAGCGTGTGTCCAGGTGACACCTCCGCCCCTGCCTGCAAGAGAAGGAGGAAGAAAAACAAGATGACAAGGATCAGGAAGTGCTCTACAGAGCTTTCTGTGATGGAGGGCCAGGCATGGTTTATAAAGCAGCCCCCCAGTCTCCATGGTGCCCTGCATGAGTAAGGTTCTTTATTTTTAGGGTTTCTTTCTTTCTTTTTTTTAAGTAGCTTCAGCTGTTAACGATGTTAACCTGGTGTTTCAGTTTGGGGAGTAATCTAAAAGGACTCAAAGATAAATTGGGTACATGGAAACATCTGAGTGCTTTCAAATGCTCTTGGCATCTTAAAGTCTAAGATAACTTATTTGGATCTGTAGACAGTAAAAAAAAAATGTAAAATTTGCTTTGTCTTTAGGGCTAGGTTGCTATTTTTTTTTTTTTTTTTTTGGTATTGGGGATTGAACTCGGGGGCATTCTATCTCCGAACTATACCCCCAACCCTATTTTTATTCTTTATTTTGAAACAGGGTCTCACTAAATTGCGGAGTGCCTCACTAGGTAGCTGAGGATGGCCATGAACCCAGATCCTCTGGTCTCAGCCTCCCAAATGCTGGGATTACAAGCGTGCGCCACCACATCCGGCTGCTAAAATTTTGAGTTCTGGATATTGTGTGATACAAACTTATGTAATGCTTTGGAAAAACTATCAAAATCAAACTTTGGGGGAAAATTTGTACAAAAACCAGACTCATCTGGGAATAGGCTCTGCTCCTAGTCCTGTTCACCATTCCAGCTAGGGGACTCAATGTGGGTAAAATATTGAAACCTGACCCCACTAAAAGTGCAGTGGGAAGGACCCTTTGCTATTATCTTAACTACGCCCACAGCTGCAAAAGTAGATGGCAGAGCTGTCTGAATCCATCACGGCCACCTCAAAAGGACCATCCCAGAACAGCTGTGGAAAGCTGCCACAGACCTTGCCAACCCTTGCCACATGACACTGCCAAAGTCACTATGCCCTGTTCCAGTCACACCCGAGAAGCTGACTGATCTATGCATAGCCAAAACCTGAGAATATTCTTCATCATCTGGACTTTGCTAAGGTTATCTAAAATGACTATTGTGGATGACCCCCTTTCCTCAAACGAGTGTTCAAAATATGAGACCCCCCCAAACCGGTGTTATGATGAAGTCCCAAAGGGAGACATGAGGCAGGTACCTATGGTGGAGCCACCGTGCACCTGCATGTAGAAGCAGTTATAGGGAATTGAGCCCAGGAAAAAGAACTAAAACCTAACACAAGCTTCTGCATGTTGTTGAACCAATTGAACTCTGCCCCATCACCGTGAGACTATATAATCTGTATGCCTACACCATTTGGGGCTCAGACTTTGGACTCTAGTCCTCTGATCCCTGCTGGCAAAAATAAAGAAATTCTCCTTCCCAACCTGGTCTCTGGGTCATCATCTTTCCACGCTGGGCCTCCTGCAATAGTTTGTCCCTGTGGAGATGAGACAAAAGAGGGTGCAGAGCATGGTTCACACGGTGGTGAGGCACTTCATATCTCTAACAGGTGAAGAGGCACATGTCTCACCTCAAGCAAGAAGGAAGACAGAGTATGTGGACACGAATGCTGGCCTGGGTATTGGAAGTGGTAAAGGAAGGTTATCGAAATTCTCTACTGAATGCTTTTAAATTCTGTTTTATAGATTTTATAAAGATCCATAGAAGCTGGGCATTGTGACACACACCTGTGACCAGAGAACTTGGGAGGCTGAGACAGGAGGATCACAGGTTCAAGGCCAGCCTCAGCAAGTTAGCCAGACCCACAGAAACTTAGAGAGAACCTATTTCAAAATAAAAAATTGAAAAAAGGCTAGGAGTGTACCTTGGGGGTTAATTCCCCAATACCAGAAAAAAAAATCCATAGAAGGAATATTTATTTACTTATTTATGCTGGTGATTAGATCCAGGAACATTCTACCTGTGAGCTACACTTTCAGCCTATTTTATTTTTATTTTGAAACAGGGTCTTGCTAAGTTGATGAGAGTCTCACTACTTGCTGAGGCTGTTCTCTAACCTGCAATCCTTCTATCTCAGCCTCCCAAGCACTGGAATTCCAGGCATGCACCACCACGACTGGCTAGAGAGACATTTTAGGATATAGATCTTCTCTCATCTATAATATGAATTGCAGATCACTTTGAAGAGTCCTTCCCATTCTCTGCCCAAAGACAATTAAACATCCACTGACTTTTAATGACACATTATGGCTTATTAGTGAAACTCTCATTTCTCTTCTAGATAATAATAAAACAGCCATCACACAATTGAAATATTTTTCAGCATTTCTATTTATCACCTTCATCCTACTTGCATTTTTACTGTTTCCTTTTATACTGTTGTGGCATAAAGAGGCCATTCTTACTTTATTCATATAAATGCCACATTTCTTTTTTTTTTTTTTTTTTTGTGGAACTGAGGATTGAACTCAGGGGCATTCTACCTCTGAGCTATACCCCCAGCCCTATTTTTTTTATTCTTTATTTTGAAACCGAGTCTCACTAAGTTGCGGAGTGCCTCACTAGGTAGCTGAGGCTGGCCGCGAACCCGGATCCTCCGGTCTCAGCCTCCCGAATGCTGAGATTACAAGCGTGCGCCACCACGCCCGGCTTAAATGCCACATTTCAATAATTTGGACTTTAACTCACCATATCAGGCCCAGGTCATTGAATCCTTTTAATTACTCTAAAAAATATTATCTTATAAAGAGAATAAATTTAATGCTTAATAATAACAATGGCGAGCCAGGTGTGGTGGCGCACGCTTGTAATCCCAGCATTTGGGAGGCTGAGACCGGAGGATCCGGGTTCACGGCCAGCCTCAGCTATATAATGAGGGACTCCACAACTTAGTGAAACCCTGTTTCAAAAAATAATGAATAAAAAATAGGGTTGGAGGTGTAGCTTGGAGGTAGATTGCCCCTAAGTTCAATCCCCAGTACTGCAAAAAAAAAAAAAAAAAAAAAAAAAAAAGCAATGGCAACAATAGAAAAAAACAGCATTAATTAGCTACTTTTATGCTGTTAAACTTTTTACACTTTGCATAGGTTATATCTTTCAATTCTCACAATAAATCTTTGTGTTAGGTATTATTATATCATTATTTGGATTATAAATTGAAAATTTTAAATAACTTGCTCTAGGTTTATATCTATTAAATCATAGAGCTAGAGTTTAATTGTAGGAATTTTGGCTATTCTGTATAACCAGTTTAGCCTAGAAATCACCCTATAGGAACAAATCTACTCTCAAACTGATGATCAAGTTGCTGATTCTCAGAGCTGTTTTTTGGTTTGGTTTGTATTTTTGTTTTTGCTTTTCAATGACACTGGAAATGTAAGCCACTAGAAATTTTGTCTGCTTTGCCATTGATGTACTCCAAGTGCCTAGGAAATCCACCTGGCACATAGAGGGCATCAAACAAGTATTTGTTGAATAAATGAATTGATGAAAGGCAAAAATGTTTTAATTAATGGTGAGAGTGTCATTGGACCTAAGAAGAAGACTGTGAGGCAAACCACTATGAAGTGAGGTTTTTATAGGTAATTGAGTCCAATTTCAATAAAATGTGTAGGATGTTAAGTTTTTCTTATATATAGCATCACAGTCAAACTCATTTCTAAACTTACATGGCATATTTCAGAGATTTTTTTCTGAATGAAGAACCGGCAGCTTTAACATTCACATGTTAAATCTCCTTCAATTTCTCACATAAATGTTGATGCCAGGGGTCAAGAGAGAAGAGCGAACTTTGATGTTGTAATGCATGGAGGTTTCTTTGGGCCTTAAGATCAAAAGATGATCACCATGTAATAAGAAGTAAAATATTTGGTTCATGAGAGATCCCAAAAGAGTTGTGTGGTGAGTGTAGGGGGTGAAGAAGTGAAGGTATAAGCCAGACATCATAACACACTTGTAATCCCAGTACTTGGGAGACTGGGACAGGAGGATTGCAAGTTTGAGGCCAGCATCAGCAACTTAGCAAAATCCTCAGAAACTTAGAGAGAGACCCTGTTTCAAAATAAAAGTAAAAAGTGCTGGGGGTGTAGCTAAACGGTAGAATGCCCCTGGGTTCAACCTCTAGGACCCCCCAAAATAGAAATGACGATGACGTAGCCATGGGGCACAGCCACAATTCTATGACTTTTATTTTCTTTTGTTATAAAGTTTAAGGACAGCCTAGAAATTCAGGATCAGGGAGAAATAAGCTTTGGGGAAAATATCTGTAAGTGCTAATTCTCTGAGTATTATCTTGGCTGAAATGGGCCTCTAGCTTCTACTTAATCTGAATATTAACATATACAAATCCCTGGGGAGGTTCATTAACTTGCGTAAAGAAAGTTAAACAGTAAATTAAAAATGAGCAAAACTACATAATTGAATGGAACCACATACAATATACTAATGACTTAAAAATAAAGTATATATGAAAGCTACTATAGAGTATACATATTTCTGGAATAAATTCTCAAGATTCCATCTCCTCTCTTTTTCCTTATCCTCAAACATACTCACATAAAGAAGTCTTAAAAATGAGAAAGCCACCTTCAGATAAATTTGTCTATAGGACATACAGGTCTTATTCAAGTTTATATCTTACGAGATTTTCACCATCTGGTTTGCACAATCTGTCTTGAGTCTGAAGACATTACATTTTGGGTTGTTAGTAGTGAATTGATAGCAGAAATCTCTCAGTATTTCCATTCACATTATATTTTAAGCAGATGTCTTCATGTCTTTCAAGAAACCTTGTCTCTGCTCTTCCTGTGTACATAGGTCTTCCATGGGTTTCTTTCTTCTTCAGAAGTCCCCTGCTACCTGTGCATGGTCTCAGGGATAGCTGACCTCTGTTGTGAAAAGTGGCACATCCCTCTTGTCTTTTTTTTTTTTTTGGCACAGGGAATTTAAACCAGGGAGATATTCTACCTACAACCTATAGTCCCAGCCCTTTTTATTTTTTATTTTAAAGCAGGATCACACTAAGCTGCTGAAGCTGCCTTGAGCCTAAGATTCTCCTGTCTCAACCTCCCAAGTATTGGGATTAAAAACATGTGCCACTATGCTCAGCCTGTCTTGCTAAAAGTTCTAGCAAATTACTTATGTATCCCTTTGCCAGATAGTACAGTGGAAAGAGGGAATTTTGCCTTTCTTCTTTTGATTAAAATTTCCAGAATAAGTCTGAGCTAGAACAGGCTTCTTAGTTGTATACTTCACTGATAAAAATATTTTTCTTCAGCTGAGCATGGTGGTGCACTCCTATAATCCCAGTATTTGGGAGGCCAAGACAAAAGGATCACAACTTTGAGGACAGTGTCAGTAACATGGTAAAATTCTCAGAAACCTAGTCAGACCTTGTTTCAAAAAAATAAAAAGAGCTGAGGGTGTAGCTTGGAAGTAGAATGCCCCTGGTTTCAATCCCCAGTACCCAAACAATTTTTTCATAATACTAATAAGCATGTATTTGTCTGTAACACAATGTTTTGTTATTCAAACAATACAGACAATGCATTTAAGGTCACCTCCCCTCTTCTATGGAGATAGCATTTCTTTGATAACCAGTGAACTAAGTGTCAGGGGCATGTTGGATGGAGTAGATACTATTCACTCTTGTGATGAACCCTAAGCAGATGATTCTGTAAGAAGTATTATTGGACCACTCAGAAGGCACATCCTAAGTAGAACATCTTTCTAGAAATGTTGTGCCATCTCTCAATAATCTAACATATGCTGACAATTGGCATGAAACCACATTGTTTCATTCTATCTGATAAATAAGCCAATAGAATTCCACTTAGTCTTTTCTATCACATATTATTCATTTTTTGTTTTGTTTTTTAAGCCTATTCCAAAATACCACCCACTGCCTTTTGTACTTCATTTTTTTCTTCCAGTTTATCTTTCCTTTTTATTTTCTAGGACTTTCTTTTAAAGTACTTATATATTTCCCCCATTTTACTAAGGTAAACTAAAAATTATATAACTAGCAACTTGTTCAATATTACCTCACTAATTAAGGGCAGGATGCAAAGCTTGTTCTGGTTGATTCTTCAAGACACCTCCATCCAATGGGTACTCATTGAGGCTCTGGCTGCTAGAGATACAACAGTGACAAAACAGACATTCTGTCCTCATGGAGTTTACTTTTCTATGGAGTGTCAAAGAAAAAAAATTCACTAGACAAGATAAATAGGCAAAGAAATCTTTATTCAAGATTATTGAAATAGGGGAGAAACACTGAACTCAAATCTCCCAAAACAAAAGGCTGAGGAAATTTGAAGTGCTGGGATGATCATTTGGAAAAATACAATAGAACATTAGTGGGTCAATGTGATCAGAATATTTGTGTTTGCTAATTGGTACTTATTGAGTAGGCTTCCACAGAGACTGAGGGATAGGACTGACCACTGCCTCCTTGCCCAAATTGCTAGATCTTCTAACCCAAAGACCTGATTGTAACTGTCTAATATATTAGGTCTAACTTCTTAGAACAAACCTCCTGGGTAACGTCATCCCTTTCATTTTTCACTTCTTACAAATCTGACTTAATTGCCCAATAAACCTAAATGCAAACAATTCATGCACTCTTTTTTTTTGGTGACAATAGTATTATTTATGTAATCTCCAAAAGACAGGACATTTCAGCACCTTGGAAAGTAATTTCCTCCTTGAACAATCAAGGAGATTCTTCAGGAACCCCGTCAGTAGCTAAATCAGGCAAAACAACCAACTGAAAAGTACAAAAGAGGAAATAAAGATGGCCAATACATACATGAAAAAAATGTTCAGCATTATTAGCAATCAGGGAGACACGAAATAATACTTTACTGAGATGCCATCTAATCTCAATCAAAATGACAGTCATCAAGAAATCAAACAACATGCTGGAGAGCATGTAGTTCCGGAAATAGAAACTCTTATACACTGTTTGTATGACTGCAAATTGTAGCTGCTATGAAGATCAGAGTAGAGATTCCTCAGAAAACTGGAAATGGATCCACCATATGATCAAACTGTACCACTCCTGAATATCTTTCCAAAGGATCGGAAATAAGAATATTATAGTAATATATATGTAGCCATGTTTATAACAGCACAATTCATAATAGCCAAACTATGGAACCAATTAAGGTGTACATCTACTGATGAATGGATCACAAAATTATGGGATATACACACAATGGGTTGCTTAGCAATAAGAAGAATAAAATTAACAAAATTATGTCATTTGCAGGGAAATGGATGGACCTGGAGAACATTATGTTAAGTGAGATTAGCCAGTCCCAGAAAGTGAAGGGTCATATGTTTTCTCTCAGACATGGAAGTTAGGGAGTAATTTGGATATAAGAGGGACTTTAGATAATGGAGGAGAAACTCTAGTGGAACAAGGGAGGAAAGGAGAGGGAGAGAGGGAAAATTAATGAAGGACTAACTTCCACTGATATTACGTACATATGTGAGAATACCAATGCCAACCTCAATATCTTGTATGCAGAAAAGGGGGAGTGAGGAGGGAGCTTGGGGAAACTCAGCAAATGCTCTGTGCACATATGTCATTATCATTCTGAGATTCTATACGCCAGTAAAAGTACATAAAAAAGAAATGGTTAATGCTATATCCATATATGAAGACATCACTACCAATCTCACTAATATGTTTGGGGAGGGGTGTGTAGCAGGGTGGGATCTGAAGGGAAATACACCAAGGACTGTGAGCATATATGTTTGAATCACTTTGAGTCTCACTATGATGTATAATTACAATGTACCAATAAAAGTATTAAAAAAGCAAATTTAATCTCCAGCAGGACAACTCTGTGTTATTATATTATCCCTATCATTTTTCTGCTCTCACAACATGTTACAAAGCCTCTATATTTTGCAGATAAGAAGACTGAAGCTTACAGATTCTTGTTCAAGCTGTATGAGTATTAAGCAGGAACTCTGTAGACCTTGGCCATTCTAATTTTAGAGCCTGTGTTCTTTGTCATTTTTGTTTCTGTTTTTGCATGTCAATACCAATCGAGCCTTATTCCTTGGGATAGGGGAGTAATGTCTAAATTCTATGCCTCTTGTTTTTATGGGAAAGATTGGCATCTGTAATGATATCAGAATTAACCATATAATATATATTACTATAGTGTAATGTAGATTTTTTCATGGGGTTCAATAATTTTAGAGTTTTATGTTCAAATGTTCTTTTCAGAAATAGATCATTAAGGGAAAAGATAATGACACTGATTATTGGTTTTTATTTCAACATTAAGTGGAACAGCTTTATTATCTTACTATTTCTCTTTGTGACTTTATAAGCTCAATCAGTTTTGTTTTTTGGAGATAAGAATACTATGGAAAAAAGAATGTGACAGGGTAAATTCCAATTACTTTGTAAAATATTAACTGTTTTACCTTGTTAGCATAAGTTTCTTCTGATTAAAGAGTTGTAATTTAAAATATAGAATTAAAATAAAATGCAGATGTAAATTTTCCTCTGATGTTACTTCAAAATTCATTTTTTCTCTTTTATATATTAATATGGATTGAAGATCCTTATTCCCCAAATCCCAAAATCCCAAATCCAAAATGCTCCAAAACATAAACCTTTTGAGTGAAGACATTATGCTTCAAGTGGAAAACTCCATCTAATGAAACTTTGTTTTATGCACAAAATTATTTAAAATGTTGTATAAAATGTATAACTTACAAATGAACCAGAAACAAATTATGTGTTTAGTTTTGGGTCTTATCCAAAGATATTTCATTATATGTATGTGAATATTGAAAAATCTGAGAGCCAAAACATTTCCATTCTCAGACATTTTGGATAAGAGATACTCAACCTCTACATGAGGCTAATTATAATTCTTGGCTTAGAAAACAGTAATTACTGCATCTTTCTGAAAAATTAAGCCATGCCTCATAGCATTTCTGTTTCCCATTTTCTTGAGCTAGAATTTATTCTAAATATTTCAGGAAATTCAGACCATATCTTCTATGGAAGAGTGAGGTGTGCGAGAGAGAAGCTCAAGCACCTGTATGGACAAAGGTAGATCTGTGTTGCACTCCTGGAGGTGAGGTTATGGCTGCTGCATTTCTGTCAACGATCTGTCTTGCTGCTGGCATGAGCCTGGTGAGGCTGTGAGCCCTTCTTCTTGTCATTGGCTTGTTCCCGCTTAGATGGAAGGAGAATTGTGAAATCCTTACGGCACCCTTTCTGTGTAGCATTACTGCTACTGTATAATGGTGGTATTCTCCGTACCCTATGGAGGGAAAGTGTAAAACTCCCTGTCTCAAGAGACTGGTATTACAGGTTCATATTTGAAAGAATGGAGTAAGATTCCATTCGGGAATCATTGATTGGCATTACAGAATCGTACTACTTCACAGGGAGAAGGGATCATAAAAGACCATGAATCATGGTCAAACTTCAGAATCACTGAAGAATCACTCAGAGATAATAGAAAGACCTGCAGATTACTGCATCATATCCTGATATCCAGAAGTTTCTCTGGGTATCTCCAGAGTCTCTTTGATAATAAAACTTCTTCAATATTTTTAACATATCTTTGAAACTGAAAGGGAATTTGACTAGCTGCTGAGATGGTACAATGTATCTCTAATAATTAAAAAGGATAATGCATAATTCCTGAATGATAATTGTAGTCATAATAGTCTGGGCGAAACCTAACCAGATGTTAACTCATAGATTAAAAACCTGTTCTGTTTTCTTTTAAATCAATGGACTGCAACCTGATTTGATTTTGCTTTCTGCAGATGTTCTGTGGCTGTGTCCCTGGTGAGGAACTGCAGGACATGGCAGGAGGGTCTTTCTAGAAGATAGCCTCAGGTTGGTGAAAGGAGTCTCCTTTCCTGACTGGATGCAGACATCACAGTCTTTAGGAGGCAGTGAAAGTCCCCTTCTAGTGTTATTACCCCTGGTTCTTCTGATCCTTGATACAGTGCATCTAAGAAGTGAAAGAACCTTTTCCCTCATGATGCAGTACAGACCAAATGAGAAAGACTGGCCTTCTCCTAACTCCAGGTAATTAATTTAGCCTAATGTGTCTGTCCTAGCATCCAAACACTGCAGTAATCGGCGCCATGCAAATGCACAGATAGCTTGAGAGAGAGCACTTCATTTTTGTAATCTCATTACTCCTGGGTCCACCCAATGTTAAGAATGACTTGAAGCTCTTGTTCATTATTGAGAAAATAATGTGTTACATGTTAGATCAATGTTTAGTATTTAAGAAACTTAAAATGCTGTGAGGGAGCTAGTGCTCAGGGAAGGTTATCTGACTTGATTTCAAGATTGAGACTGTAAAATCATTCTAACTCTCAAGGCTGGGGTCCTTTTGAAAAACACTCCTCTGTCTCCTTCCTCTGGTTAGACACCAGGAGAAACTCACTTGATACAGCACTAAAGCCCAGGGACTTAGTAAGATTTGTTCTTTTTAGTAGGTCCCTCATGTGACAGATATGTAATGACCATGTACTAGAAGTTTGGCTCTGTGCTGAGAACAGGGGGATATGATCAAGAAAAAGAAAAAGAAAAACAAAACCTATCACTTTTTCAACTTTACAGTATGTTAAGAGATTAGAAAAAGCTAAATTTATTTATTTATGTATTTATTTATTTATTTGGTGCTGAGAATTGAGCCCAGGGACATTCTACCTCCAAACTACACCCTCAGCCCTTTTTGTTTTATTTTTATTTTGAAACAGGGTCTTGCTAAATTGCTGAGGGTATTGCTAAATTGTTGATCCCGGCCTAGCACCTGGGATCTGTCTGTCTCAGCCTTCCAGTACTGGGATTATAAGTGTGCACCACTGCACCCAGCTAAAGCTAAACTTTTTATGCTTTGAAATAGTAGCATAAAGATATTTCAAGATGAAACAATAGTCTTGAGATATTTATCTGGATTGGCATTGTCAGGAAAGGCTGTTTAGAGGAAGAAACTAAGCTGTCTTACAAAGGATGAGTAGGAATTAGAGAAATTAGGGAGGTAAATGGGAGTGGGATGGAGAGAAGCTTCTGGTGAAAAGGAGCAGGGCTGTGTGTAGCTGGAAAGCCTGTGAGATCAAGGTTCCTTACTTGTAGAGTCCCTCATGGAATGCCACCAAAGATCTCCACATCTTTGTACATCCTCTCCCATCTCTCAACCTACTACTCTTGGCCATCTGGCTGCAAATCTTTCTTGTCCCCACTCTGTTTTCAGATGCAACTCAGCTCTGCTACCTGTTTCTGTCCCTTACTTTTGAGTGAAAGAAGGGTGTGATAGGCAGAGTAATGACACCCCCAAAGATGTGCATTCTATAATCCCCAGAAGCTGTGCATAGGTTAGGACACGTTGAAGGGGAATTAAGGTCACTTTTAATAAAGGTGGTAAATCACTGACTACTGGAAAAAGATCTGGGTTATACACAATCTAATCACAGAAGTCCTGAAAATAAAAGGGACATGGAAGAGTTGGTGGAGAGGTAAGATACTAAATAGAATGCATACACCACTGCTGGGCTTGGAATACTGAGCAACTGAGCCATGAATCAAAAAAATGTGGTGGCCTCCAAAATGGAGGAATTGTTCTTACGGAAATACAAGCAAGAAAATATTGGTCTTGGTCCTACAAATATAAGGAGCTATATTTGGCTAACAACAACAACTTGAATGAGTAGGAAACAGATTATCTCCTAGAGCTTCTAGAAAGAAACAGAGCCTGTGACTTCAGTCCTATGAAACCCACACTGGCCATCCAACCTACAGAACTACAAGATGATACATTTATGTGGCGCTTTGTAGTTGCTCAAGTAAAAACTTGCTGTAGCAGCAATATAAAACAAAGGCTTTCTATTGGAAAGTGGCAGGTCTCCCAGCAGAGCTGGCATGACCTAGATTCCAGGGTCACTTGCATGGATATGAACTGCACTCTAGAGGGGAGCAGTGTGGCTCCCAGCCACACACTGTGCCTTGCTATGCAAAAATGACATCATAGCTATTTCACACATAGAAAATTTATTCTAAATCATACAGAAGGAATGGCCACCAAGAACCACCATAGAAAGTCTCTTGTGTGGTTCTAACATGGACTTCATTCTGAGCCCCTATCCTAAACAACTGATCCTGAGTCCCAAAGTGGGGCCATTTTCCTTTAGCTTTCTCATTTTTTTAAAGTGCATTTATTGGTGCCTTGTAATTATACATCATAGTGAAATTCAGAATGATACAAATATACATGCACACAGCATTTGATGTGATTTCTTCCAAACTCCCCTCCCACTACCCTGTACATGTTAGTGAGAATGATGGTGATACCTTCATATATGGACATAGGATTATTTGAACCATTTTCTTTCTCAACTTTCCTGTTTCTCCTCACTTTCTCCCTTTCTCAATCCCCTTCAACTATTCTACAGGTCTTTTCCCCTTTTTACCTGAAGTTCTTTAGCTTCCTATTTTCTCCTTAGCTTCTACATATGAGAGAACACATACAAACCTTAACTTTCGGAAATTGGCTGATCTCTCCTAGCATAATATTCTCTAGTTCTGAAGAATATGTTCTCAGACTCCTCAGGACCTGTGCGGAGGTTAATTAATCATCTTGCCTTGAAACCTAAACATAGTCTCCAAATTCCCCTAGTGAATTTGAGTTTAGGGATAGGAGTAGGACAAACAAATGTAACAGAGTTTTAACTTCCCAGGTCATGTACTGGCATGTTAGCCTTCTGAGAATTTTCACAAGGGCCACATATTACGATCTATTCTCATCCTGCCTATACTCTTATATGAAGAAGATAGCAAAGGGATAAAACAATCTGTAGCATCAAAAACATAGTTATGTATGTCAAACTTTAAGATGACATTGTAAAGACACCGCTACAATTTTCTTCTTGTGGAAATTTACTCTGAATAGTAAAATATCCACAAAAAAAATCAAGATTTTGGTGAAATAAAGACTCATCTGTGCCCATCCAATACTTGAGGAAAGGCCACCAGTTACAGGTCACACTGGGGTGTGAGAAGAGAGTTTCTCCATACCACCAAGGAACATGATAATTCAGAGATCAAATATATATATATCTATATCTATCTATCTATCTATATATATATATGTATATATATGTATATATGTATATATATATATATATATATATATATATATATATATATATATATATATATATATATATATATATATATATATATATATATATATATATATATATATATATATATATATATATATATATATATATATATATATATATATATATATATATATATCCTGTCAGTGTTGCCTTTTTTGGTCCCTTGTATAGATCATGTTACTAAAATAACTGAAACAGGATTGACCTAAATCATTCAAAATGAATAGTAATAAAAATAATCATCACAGGTAATACACATTACTAGTACTACCACTAATGGTAGGAAAAGAGGAAAGAAATAAAATCAAGAAAAATGATAGATTAAAAATATGTCAGCATTCGGGAGGCTGAGACCGGAGGATCCTGGTTCGCGGCCAGCCTCAGCTACCTAGTGAGGCACTCCGCAACTTAGTGAGACTCGATTTCAAAATAAAGAATAAAAAATAGGGCTGGGGGTGTAGCTCGGAGGTAGAATGCCCCTGAGTTCAATCCCCAGTACCGCAAAAAAAAAAAAAAAAAAAAAAAAAAAAAAAAAAAAAAAAAAAAAAAAAAGAGAA
>PVLC010001529.1:55796-140178 GCA_004027655.1 Graphiurus murinus | reverse complement strand
TCCAGTCTCAGCCTCCCAAATGCTGGGATTACAAGCGTGTGCCACCACACCCGGCTTTTTTGCCCATTCTTAAGAGTGAATCTCAGTCGGCGTGGTGGCGCACACTTGTAATCCCAGCATTTGGGAGGCTGAGACCGGAGGATCCGGGTTTGTGGCCAGCCTCAGCTACTTAGTGAGGCACTCCGCAACTCAGTGAGACCCTGTTTCAAAATAAAGAATAAGAAAATAGGACTGAGGGTGTAGCTCGGAGGTAGAATGCCCCGGGTTCAATCCTCAGTACTGGAAAAAAAAAAAAAAAGAAAAAAAAAGAGTGAATCTCATTCACCAGGTGCAGAGGGGCATGCCTGTGATCCCAGTACTTGGGAGGTTGAAACAGAAGGATTGCAGGTTCAAGGGTCAGCCTCAGCAATGTAGTGAGACCCTCAGCAAGTCAGTGAGACTCTGTTTCCAAATTAAAATATAAAAATAAAAAAGGCTAAGGGTGTAGCTCAAAGGTAGAGTGCCCCTGGGTTCAATTCCCCTTATTGGGCAGGGTGAAGAGGGAAGATTTCCTTAATAATGATATAATTTGGGAGAGGAAGTGGGGAGACTGATCACAGAACCGTGCGCAGAAAATGACCCTGTCTCACAGATCATGTCTACTGCCTCATCAGAATTCTCCATTTCTCAAGGATTCTGTAACTTGAAACGAATACCCCATTTTAAAATTGCTTTTAGAAGTTTAAAAGTATTTTGTCCTTTTAAAATATGCTTGTTTTCTTTTCTCTCCACATTGCTACCGCTGCTAATTGCATAACTTCATTTCCTGCTTATTGTTGTCCCTCGGCATTACTTCACTGAAGTTTTAGGGAAAAAAAAAAAAAAAAAAAAAAAAGCCACAGGCTTTTCAAGCAGCCCTTAGAAAAGTTGCACTGGCGCATTTTGACCACCAGGGGACAGTGGTTAGCCAGATTAGTCCGTCGGCTCAGGGCTGCCTTCCCCTACTGCCTGCCTTCGCTTGCAGCCTTTGAACAGGCAAAGAGGTACCATCCCTGCAGTCACCTACGAGGAGCGTTTTGCCGAATTCACATCCAGAGGTCAATAAAATGCAAACCCCATTTTCCCAGCCTTGCTGCGATTCGCTGAGGGGTTGGGGTGTTATCCTGGAATCCCACAGCCAAACTCACAAGGGGCTTACGGGCAGGTAGAGCATGTTTTATAGTTGAGAACCATGATGATCATCAGTAGTTACTTTGGTGGCCATGAAATTTGGAGGCAGGGGCTCAAGGCCATTTGCATCCGTTACCACCTTGGGGCTGCACTGGGGGAGGGGGGCTCAGCTGCAGTGGTTAAGGAGCCAGGCCCTGCATCAAAGACCTCTCAACACTTTTGGACTCTGACCAACATCTCATGACATAGGACCTGGGATCTGACTCTCTTAGCAGCTGGTGAAGGAGTTTCCATTGTCCTTTACGCCTGGTGAGTGAGGGAGGGTTAACTTCTATCAAAGGAAATTCTGACCATTGGGGTTCATTAGCTGGAGGGGAACCCGTAGGGAAATGACCTTTTATCTCAGAGGCTCTGTGAGATGCCCAAGTTCAGTCCTTCGAGGGCCATTACTAATTCCTTGGTCAGTGGCACTGGCTTTCATTGGCTCTCCATTTATTTATTTATTTATTTATTTATTTATTTATTTATTTATTTATTTGCGGTACTGGGGATTGAACCCAGGGGTATTCTACCTCCGAGCTACACCCCCAGTCCTATTTTTTATTCTTTATTTTGAAACCGAGTCTCACTAAGTTGTGGCGTGCCTCACTAGGTAGCTGAGGCTGGCCGCGAACCCGGATCCTCCGGTCTCAGCCTCCCGAATGCTGGGACTACAAGCGTGCGCCACCACGCCCGGCTTTACTAGCAGTTCTTTAGGCAGAACATACTGCAATCGATTCGACTGATTGATTATCACCACGAATCTGTCCTGGGAATATGCTATTATCCCTTTAGGAAGCGACACCACTCTCTGTACTTGAGTTATGTAATGTTCATTGTAATTGCCATGTTTCAAGTCCCCACTCAAAGGAGCTCACCTACCAGGAATCAAAGAGGGCCAGAGAGGTCCACGGATAAAACATGACCAGGCCAATCCCCTCTGCTTGAACTTTTACACCCTCTTGCAGACCTGACTGTCAGCCACTAGTAGAAGAATAATTCGACACAGGAGCTAAATCACGCCATCAGACAACTGGCATTACAAGACACATCATTCTTCGAGGCCCAGAGCAGCCCCGGCCTCGTGGTCCTGTATAAATATTGTTATATTATCTCAAGAGCCTTCAAGGAGCACTCAAGATGTTATTTGGCCTCTCTAACGGCATACTTTCTTAGCCTAAATGTATAAAGACCATACATTTGTCTAAAGTTACATATCCTTTTCAGATCCAACCCTTCTTAGAGATTTCCAGTAAGTCTGGGTCTACAGTCTTTGCTGTGGTTACACGAGATCCACACACACACAAAAATCTTTCCTAATAGCGATTGCTGCTGATATTAAACACGGACGAGGGGGATTTGAATTTATGCTCTCGTCTCCATCAGCTTATATGTTCATTCAAGTTTCAGCACATGATTAATCACAAGTGCAATATAAAGCAAATTTTACTACACAGAGCTACTGCCAATGGCTACATCAACACCAGTGTCATTAGTGAAACCTCACGCTAAAAGGCAGAGCTATTAAATGAAAATACCCAGAGGGAGCAAATGAGTTTTATAAATGTTACACGGCCCTTCTCATCTTCTTGCTTTCAGCATCCTGTATAATCCGTTTTTACATCTGGTAAGTCAGAGCTTAACTGAGTAAATTCTTAACAGAGTACATGAGAAGTACCTGATACTAGAAAATGTTACGAGATTTTTCCTTTCGTTGGGTTATTTTAAAATCATAGACCAGGTGTGGCGGTGCACACTTGTAATCCCAGTCCTTGGGAGGTAGAGACAGGAGGATCACAGGTTTGTAGCCAGCCTCAGCAACTTAGTGAGATCCTGTCTCAAAATTAAAAAAATCAACAGGGCTGGGGGAGTAGCTCAGAGGTAGAATGCCCCGGATTTAATCCCTAGTATCCACAATTATATTTCAGATATATAGGAAAATACAGACTTCCAGTTCTGACTTTTTTGATGAAATCATCTAAGAATGAAAGGCTGAATATTATATTTGCTTTTCTTAAATTACTGGTGAAATGAGAAGAAAATAAGTCCTGTCCCAGTGGGACCCCGAGTTCCAGTGGGACCCCGGTGGGGAGGGAAGGTGGGTGATAACAGAGGCTGAAGCCGGAGCTGAGCTGGGCGGGTGTGAGCCTTCATATCTTCATAACATCTCGGGGAAGAGGAACCGAGACAGTCCTGGAGTCTCTGGGGGAGAGCCTTCTGGGAAGGGCTCCCTTCTTTCCATCAGTCTGGGACAGCGGGGGGCTGTATCTTCAGAGTCCGGAAGAATCAGAACTAACTTTACTGCCCCCCACTCCTGACGGACACCAAGGAGACCCTTGGTGTTGAAGAGGGAAGAGAATTCACAGCCTCCAGCCCGCCCTGACCCCCCGGCTGCAGGCTGACTACACACTAGCTGGGTGGTCTGGAAGCCTCCAGGCAAGGATTTAAAGTGGTCTCAGATTATTGATTCTCTCTCAGGCACTCTGTGGAAATAAATGGCAATCTTCTACAGAGAAAACGATCTCAAATTCCCGTAGATATGTTCTCAAAAAAAAAAAAAAAAAAAAAGAAAAGAAAAAAAAGAACCAGGAGAAGCCGGCAACAGCCCACAGAGGCTGCAACTCCAGGAAATAACACACACGTCATAAAGCGTTCAGCCCTGTCTGCCCTCCACCTTCACCCACCCCAAGGAAAGGTTTTCTTCTTCCTTAAATAGAGCGAGTCTTAAGCAGTTCTTTTTTTGGGAGGGGAGGCACTGAACCCAGAGATATTCTACCTCTGAGTTACACACACCCTCAGCCATTTTTATTTTTTTGTCTTGAAACAGGGCCTCACTAGGTTGCTGAGAGTCTTGCTAATTTGCTGAGGTTGGTCTTGAACCTGTGATCTTCTAGTCTCAGCCTCCCAAGTACTGGGCTTACAGGTGTGCGTCACCACGTCCGGCTTAGATTTAAGGATTTAAAGGGTGCAGGTTTAGGGCTTAAGGTGACTATAAGTTCTGAATATGTTGCCCGTGGTGGGTGTCTCCCATACGAAATTTCCTCTTAGTTCTTAAAAATGCATTCCTCAGCCTCCTCTGTGGATGGCACATCTGATTAATTTCTGGCTGACTTTTTTGTGTGTGTGTGTGTGGTGCTAGAATTTGACCCAGGGGCATTCTATACCTCTGAGCTACACCCCTCAAACTATTTTATAATGTACTTGGAAACAGGGTCTTGCTACGTTGCTGAGAGCCTCATTAAGTTGCTGAAGCTGGCTTCAAACCTGAGATCCTCCTGTCTCAGCCTTCCAAGTACTGGCTGTGTAGGTGTGTACCACCATGCCCGGCTTCTGGTCAACTTACATGGGACTTCTGGAAGGCTAGCTATAAAGAAAGGGGGCATGTGCTATTTTGTCTTCCAGTAGTAGAGGACTGCTGGCTTGGCATGTCGACATGATGGCTGGTACCCTAGTAGCCCTTTGGAACCATGAGGCAACTCCGAGAACGGAATCTACACGCTGAGTGAGATCGGGCCTGGTACCCTGATGGTCCATGAGGTTGCTATGTCAGGCATTGAAGACGCCACCTGGTCTTTTCTGGGAAGGAGGGGCACACCACTGTGCCTAATCCATCATTATTTTTTGGAGCTTTCTATTAGCTGGGGCCAAATATGCTCTTCACTGATCAGCTGGGTCCTGAAAGGATGTGGATTTGGAGAGGAATTCATTTTCCCCTCACCTGCTATTACTTAGAAGAAAGGTTTCCTAGGGATCTTTTGCTAAATGCCTTTAACTTTCTCACCAGTTTGGTGTCTTCGAAGGGCATTAGTGAAACCTCCTGTACTAAGCTCTGTTTTTTTTTTTTTTTTTTGCGGTATTGGGGATTGAACTCAGGGGCATTCTACCTCCGAGCTATACCCCCAGCCCTAGTTTTTACTTTATTTTGAAACCGGGTCTCACTAAGTTGTGGAGTGCCTCACTAGGTAGCTGAGGCTGGCCACGAACCTGGATCCTCTGGTCTCAGCCTCCCGAATGCTGGGATTACAAGCGTGCGCCACCACGCCCGGCTTAAGCTCTTTTTTAATGTTTAGGATTTTTTTTTTCAACTGTTGAAGAGTCCTATCAAATAAAGTACGACATAATTTGGACTAGACTCCAAGGTGAAGCGGAGGTTTGGCGGAGGGTCCAGAATTCAGAGCGGCGCTGGCGACACATTATATACTGTGCAGTTGGATGTGCATAGAGTGGACCAGCGCAACCTTAGGACGGGTGGCTTTGCTGATGGAGGGCCTCCAATTGGCTTGAGAGCGCAGGTTTGATCTAAGCGAGCAGTTGTATTAACCTCGTTTCACTGTTTGGTTTTGGGCTCTGGGGATCAAACTCAGGGGCATTCTGTCTCCAAGCTACATCTCCAGCCCTATTTTTATTTATTTATTTATTTATTTATTTATTTATTTAATTTAGAAACAGGTTCTCATTAAGGTGTGTAAGCCATCACTAAATTGCTGAGGCTGGCCATGTACCTGTGATCCTTCCGTCTCAGCCTCTCAAGTACTGGGATTAAAAGCGTGCGCCACCATGCCTGCCTGGCTCTGTATTAATTTTACTATCTAACACAGTAGGCTTAGGAAGGGAGAGACTTGAAGGCTGAGAGGTCATTTGATGGTGGTGACCACAACATGGAGGTTGAGGATGGGGGCCAATTCAGCTGCATCAAGTGGCTTGTTGGTGTGCAATCAGACATACCTCGACATTTTTTTTTTCTTGCAGTATTGGGGATTGAACCCAGGGGCATTCTACCTCCGAGCTACACCCCCAGTCCTATTTTTTATTCTTTATTTTGAAGCAGTGTCTCACTAAGTTGCGGAGGGCCTCAAACCCGGATCCTCTGGTCTCAGCCTCCCAAGTCCTGGGATGACAAGCGTGCGCCACCACGCCCAGTTCCAACATTCTCTTTAATGCCCATGCTGTGTTACACTGCGTCCCCATCTTCCACACCTGGGAAAGCAAAGAAATGACAGCACCAACGCATTCATTGGCAGCCATTTTTTTTTTTTTTATTCCAAACATGTATCTTTGTAAACCTGGCATTTCCCACACAGTGCAAGTGAATCAGAAGTGACTTTAATACATGTGACATCATGAGGAGGAACGGACGCCCTTCCCACCAAGACCCCTCAACAGAAGCGCACATGGAAGCTTCTGGAAAGTTCTGGCGGTAGACAGAGCGTGGGCGCCTGCCATGCAACTTATCACTCTTAAGGCTTCCACACGCACTCTGCCGGCCACACCGTGCACATCAGAATGAAAAACAAAACCAAACACAAAACCGGAGATCTAGATAACTGTACTACAGAGCATGGCGCCATGCTGGGAGACTGGCTCCTTCTCTCTCCCCTCCTGTGTGCTGCACAATCAGAAGATATTCTAGGAGAAATTCAGTTTGGCCCTACTGGCTCTGCAAGCTTCCCGTCAGCCATCCTTTGCTTCAGCAAATATTCTCTATTGTTATACTACTACTCTATAGATCAAAACATCAACTCAAACTTTGTGTACTTGGAGCATTTCTGAAAGGGCACTCACTTTCTGCCTTTTATCTGTTAAAAAGCCATTTCCCCCCCAAACATTCTTTTTTTAAATTTTTATTTATTTATTTTTTTTGGCAGTGCTGGAGACCAAACCCGAGGCCCCGTACATGCAGGACAAGTGCTCTACTGCTGAGCTGCAGCCCCGGCCCACCTCCCAAATGACAATTCCTAGCGGCACCTCTAAATTCTGGGACCTTGGAATCGGACCTCTGCTTTTCCAGGTAGACATTTCACAGGTAATCGGGCCGACCCAAACTCACCTGGCCATAATGCCGTACCCCCAAATAAAGGGGGCGAATAGCCTTGCATACCCCACCCATGCTGGGGTTCAATGGGCAGCACACAGCACCGGGTCACGGAGGGCTGCATGCTCCCTCGAGGAAGGCGCCCCCGTGTGCAGAAGCCAGGCTGCTTTTCTCTTTGTTATCATCCTCCTTGCCTGTGGCTGTAGGACTGGAGACGACACAGGACTTTTCTCCTGGGTGTTCTACAAAGCTGGCGAAACCCCTGAACCTTGGTGATACTGCCCGAGGAAACTGCAGCACCAGTGATTCTGGACATGCCGGTCAGTTGCCACCAAGCCAGTGGACCTGTCTGTTCCCTCTTGCCAATGTCCTCTTGTTTCTGAATGTTATGGCCTCTTTTTTGGTGACAGGTCCAGGGCTCGCTGTGGGGATGTTTCAAATGCTCAGGAGTACTATAATACATTGAGCACAAGGGAAGCATTTTTGGAAAAGGGGCATTTCTCAATTCCTACAGAGGTCCTTTTTCACATGTAAAAAGCATCTCCGTCTTCCAACAGCTGGTTTAAACCGCAACTAAAAGCTGAAGCACAGGGAAATAATCGTGCCCGAGAGAGAACCTGCTGGGATTCCACAGGGAAGCCACAGAGGCAGGAGGGGTGGGATCGCTGTGCGGTAGAATTTTGAAAGAAGACTCCGGATAGGTAACAGACACACTGGCAGCCCTGCCTGCTTCCCCAAGAGCCTCCTGTGAGCTTCTGAGCTGGGCTGAAGCTAGTGAACGGCCAGGCCCAGAGCTCTCCAACAGCGTGCCTGGCTTCCTTCTCCATCACAGTGCTAAGTGGTCTTCTCTCTGTCCCCAAAGCCCCACCTGCTACTCAACAGGATCAAACGAGCAGAAGCACCATCTCCCCCAGACAGCGGCCAGCATTTGCTCCTGGTGGCATCAAGTATGGTTCCTTTCAAAACTACCGTATACCGTCTTAAAGCCCTCCTGGGTACATGACTACTTACGTAGATGTGCCATTCGGAATCAAGCAGCTCTGAGACTGTCTGCAACAGCTCTCCCTTGCCCAGATGGGGCTTTGCCCTCTGGCCGGCAGAACCTTGGGCCCGAGAGTCACCCTTCTGCGCTGTCACTAATGTGCCTCCACCTCTTACAGGGAGCAGCTGGTGGCGACCAATGCACTTGGCCGAGGCTGCTGATGGAGCCGACCTGGGTTTACTGCCTCAGGATTCTCTAAAGGGAAACAGGGCAATATTAACAGGAGTCCATCCAAGCCCAGTTGCAAATGGAGTCCCGTGAAAGAACTCATGTTCTACACTCGTGTCTGCCATCTTGAAAAGGGAGCATTCACTTACTCAATTTCTTTTCTTTTTTTTTTTTTTGCAGGTCTGGGGATTGAACTCAGGGGCATTCTACCTCCAAGCTACACCCCCAGCCCTATTTTTTATTCTTTATTTTGAAACCGAGTCTCACTAAGTTGCGGAGTGCCTCACTAGGTAGCTGAGGCTGGCCTCGAACCCGGATCCTCCGGTCTCAGCCTCCCGAATGCTGGGATTACAAGCGTGTGCCACCATGCCCGGCTCTACTTAATTTCTACGAAGGTCCTTTCTCCTATTTAAAAAGCATGTGCCTGTGGTGTTCTCTGGGGAACCCGGGCCCCCGGCACAGTGCCTGACACACAGCTGTTGAAGGAGTGTCTAAGCTCCACCCAAGACGGCTTTTCTTACTGCTTTTGATAAACTCAAACAAACTGGGTGAGAACCGATTTCTTGGCTGGATCCTTGGCCTCCAACCCACAGTTGGAGGGACGAAACCCCCCTGACTTCTAGGATCAGTCCGGTTCATGGTCTTTGCCGTTCATTCCCGTGTTTGCTAGGGAGGGACGCATGCCACACTCACTCTCTTCTGCAGCAAAGTAAATCACATGATAACAAACTCAAAAGACACACGCGCCCTGCCAGGTCCAGCCCTGCCCAGCACGCTCACACTTTAGCCAAAACTTTAGTGATGTTTGCAAGTATTAGCCGAGAATGTAGATAGAACACCCGTGTCCCCTGAAGTTGGATTCTGTGTCTGTTCAACAATGCCCATGCACACACATACCCAGGATGTTCGTGTCCAGTAAGCAGGGGCCTGTAAGAAAGACCCTTGGTATTGTGTATGGTTCTGTTGCCAATTGATGCCATCTGCTTGTAGCTGGGGCTTTAGCGGGCTGTGGTAAAGGCAGTAAGACTTTATCAAGTGCACCCAGACTGCGCTTTATTCCCAGGTTTTGTCTTAGTTGATGGTTATCCAGCACTGGGAACAGCCGCTGCTGCTGTAACAGCTACAGGTGTTCACTAGGGGCCAGATGCATGCTGGGCCTGGGTCCACCCATCCCCTCCAGGCCCTCTTAAGAGAATCACACCACCCCAAAAACTGAGCGCCGCAGTGCTTCAAGTGCTGTCAGAAAGAGAGCTTGAATGCCGGAGCCCGGGACTCTGCATTCGCTCACGCAGGGTGGTATTCTGCTCAGATCCCCTGCATCATTTCTGTATCTTCCTAGGTTAGGGTGCACCTGCAGCTCTCCTGTAGAGGAGAGTCATATACCTTCCTGGGGGCGTGGGAACACAAAAGCCCGGTTTGCTTGCCTCAGGCTTTGCAACAGGAGTGTAACATCCAGAAACAGCACCTCTGCCTAGCTTCCTCCCCTGCCCGGGTCCCTGCTCCCTTACTGACATCCCTCCCTTGGTAAATGCTTCCTGAATAAGTTACCTGCACACAAATCCTTGTTTCAAAGGGTCTGCTTCTTAGGAATTCCACCTAAAACACCTACAACAATAATAACTGAAAAAGGAGGGTTGAGTGATCTCTAGGAAGGAATGCTGCAATTACCACAAGCGGAGCCAGCAAGAATGGTAGAAAACGGAGACCTCCGAACTAAAATTACCATGAAAAGACCAGGCTTCACGGCACCCAGACACAAGTCTCTGCCGGGGGCAGTGTTTAGTCCCGTGGTGTGTGACCTCTGGCGGTGCACTCAGTCCAGGAGGATGTGCCTCCATGAGGTTTACCAGATGACCGGCTGGCGCTGCTCCAAGCTTCCGTCTACGCGGGTAGGAGGAGGGGAGACGTCTGCTGTGTGAAGGCGATGCAGGGCAGACTCGGGGCTGGGAATCAGGCTTCCTACCCAAGTTCCTGTCGGGGATCTTCCAATGGAAGGGGCCCCTGAAAAAGCACTTGTGGTTCTTTAGCACGGGACTCCAAAACTTGACTAGGGGAATGAAGATGTGAAAGGTCTTCGGGGGTCTCGCCGCACCCACAGTCTCCACAGCATCGCTCACTGGGCGGATTGGTTTCACGAGGTTTCTTCAGTATATTTTATCAGCAAGTCTATTTTTTTTTCTTCTTCTCTTAACAGCAAGTTCCAAAGTATGATACCATTCCTACCCTTTGCCATTGGTATGCAGGTAGGTATACTTCCAAGATCTCGGGCCAGATATCAGTGCTTGAGTGAATTATAATAGCTAATATTTAATAGAAATCATAAACCATCGATACAAATATAAAGACATGGTCAGTATAAAAGGCTTATATTTATAAAAATACTTTTTAGGTAACAGTTTTCCCCTGAGCGTTGACCACGCATATTGCATCCATAAATACTGCTCGGCTCTGTAAGCTCCTAAGTTCAGAGTTCATCTTCGAAAGGAAGTGGCGGTGGCTCCGGTCACAGTCCCAGGACCCAGCCGACGTGGCGGCCTCAGTTGGCCACCTGGGCTTGACAGTTGAGGACGAGAACAGCATCAGTGGGCCTCCGAAAAATCTGGAGATTTTTTTTTTTTTCTTCCAAATATGGAAGATAGAAAGGTCAAGGGCGACAGGCTAGTGATTGGGTCACGTGACGGTGACGGGTGTGGCGGGTCACTGGTTTTTCTGGACCCAGTCCCAACTGTCTTCGTTCTCTTTCCGGCTCTTCTCAGCCTCGATGATTTCTTTGTACCTTCGGCGAAAGAAGCCCATCTGAAAGGCAGAGGGGAAGAGCTGGGTTAGTTACACAGGGAGAGGCCACTAATGTGATTCTGAGGCCCCTGCTTAGAACTAGGTGTCACCTCCTCCTGCCAAGCTGTGCCTTCCTTGGAAAGCCCTTCTGGTGTGGCGTTTCTCAAACTGGGTGCCACGGAACCCTAGTTACTGAGGGTCTGAGGATTATTCAGAGGTGTTTGGGAGTAAGAAAAGGTTTCATGGTCAAATAAGATCGGGAAATACTGCATCTCCCCCCCCCCCCCAGAGATTCATAACATTGCATTAGAATAGTAAAAGATGTAACAGCTCCCGGTGAGGAAGAAACCCAGGGACCTGATGTTTCCCCAGCTCATTCGGCTTTTGATAAGCTAATTAATCCTAAGAGGCATTAGCTGTCTGTGAGAATATAATTCAATCTCTTCTATCAAAGGAATAGCTTGAGTTGGGCTCCGTTTTGTAGAACCGCCATTATGTAAACTTGTATGCGCTTGTATTTTTTTGTAAAGATAGCATTTCCCTGGAAATTGTGAGTGCCGACCCCTTACCCAGAGTCCCCTTCAGCCGGTGGTGTAAAGATTGTGAAGTCATGTTCCACTACAGGAGCCCAGCATAGAAGCCAACACTGGAAATAAAACACCCAACAGCTTCCCGCTGTGTTGTTCTTGCCTAACTTTACTGATGGCAGGATCCCTTTTTGCAAAAAGTAAAATTTGAGCTCTGCGCGTGGTGGTGCACGCTTGTAACCCCAGCATTTGGGAGGCTGAGACTGGAGGATCTGGGTTCAGGGCCAGACTCAGCTACCTAGTGAGGCCTTCTGTAACTTAGTGAGATCCTGTTTCAAAAATAAAGAATAAAAAATAGGGCTGGGGGGTGTAGCTCAGAGGTAGAATGCCCCAGGGTTCAATCCCAAGTACTGCAAAAAAAAAAAAAAAAAAAAAAGTAAAATTTGCCTTGGTGGACCACTTTCAAATATATCTTTTCTTACAACACCATGGAAATTTATTTCTAACGTGTCTGTGAAATAATTTGATAAATGCTGCTCTGATTTTTTGGGGGGGGGTGGGTACTGGGGATTGAACTCAGGCATTCTACCTCCAAGCTACACCCCCAGCCCAATTTTATTTCTTATTTGGAAACAGGGTCTCTCTGGGTTACCAAGAGCCTTACTAAGTTGCCGAAGCTGGGTTTGTACTCACGATCCTCCTGCCTCAGCCTCTGTTTCTGCAGGTCCGCATTCTACCTAGCTGCTGTCTAGATCTTTCTTGCGTGCCTGTGGACTTTGTGGGGTCTGCACAGTGACGGCCCCCAGGGTGGACTCACCTGGACTCAGCTGGGGTTCTTCCTGCCCCAGGTGGCAGCTTCCTTTAGCTTAGTTCTGAGAAGACTGCCCCTCCTGACGCTGCATTTGGCCTTATGACTTGTCACAGGCGGCGGGACAGCTTCTAGCGTTTCTCATGCCGTTATCTCTGGCACGACTGCCAAAGGTTTAAGCAGCTTTGTGTGTCCCAGAGCTCACCTCTCCTCCCGCGCCAGGGAGACCCCGCGTCCCTCATCCTCTGCTCTCCTGCATGGAGGCCTCCGTTTCCGAGCTCCGATGCCATCCTTGCCCTGGGTCTGCCCTTAAACGTGACAGACCATAGCAGGTGCACAAATACCCTGGGCTCCCGTCTCCTGGGGTGGGAGACCCCGAGGCCCATGTTCTGCCAGTTTCCCAGTGGAGCCTGCCCATGGCGGTAACCAGCTTGATGACACGTCCTCTACCAGTCACATGATGTGTTTTCTTTTTAAAAAATCTCCCCTGCTCTATTAAGGCACAATGAACAGGATTCAAGTGCAGGACGCGATGTCTGATTCACACCGGAGCTCACCAACACACCCCTCACCTACACACTCGCCAGTTTTGTGTGTGTTTGGCGAGAACCCTTTGGATCTGTGCGTGTAGCAAACTTCAAGTAGCTGCATGCGGATTTCCCTTTTTTTTTTTTTTTTTTTTGCGGTACCAGGGATTGAACTCAGAGGCATTCTACCTCCGAGCTACACCCCCAGCCCTATTTTTTATTCTTTATTTTGAAACCAGGTCTTGCTAAGTTGCGGAGTGCCTCAGTAGCTGAGGCTGGCCGCGAACCCGGATCCTCCGGTCTCAGCCTCCCGAATGCTGGGATTACAAGCGTGCGCCACCACGCCCTGCTCGGATTTCCATTTTCTGTTAGAGCGTGGATATCCTTTAAAGCAGAACGAACGGTAACATTCTTGCCAATTAGGTCAAATCAAGACTTGAAGTGCATCTCTTCCCCCATAGGAACTCCCCCGGGCACACTCGACCGCTTTTGTTAACATTTGTGGGAACCCCGGGGAGGGGGCAGACATTTGAGAGGTACAGGACGAGTCTGTGTTCGCTGCCAGGGAAGCCCACGCGGAGGATGCCAGGAGGCCATGAAGGATGAGTTGACTTTGCTCCTGCAGCAGCCCCGCCCTGGCTTCCAATCCCATGGAGTCAGTGGTTTCCTGAGCTTTTTCTGGAACCTTCCAGGGCTTGCTCTGCTGCTGGAGGGGGGCAAGAGGCTCTGTTTATAACTGCTCTGTTTGTAGCAGAAGAAACACGCCAAGCTTTGCTGGGCTGGAGGCCAAGGGGGGCAGCGGGCTTTCTGGTCCTGATGGGGGCCTTCAGCCCCCCTAAAAGCAGCTCCCTGAGCAAGCCCAACACAGACTGGTACAAGTTCCTGATACAATCTTGTTTCAAAAGCCTGCCAGAAAACTCCTAGGGAAACAGCAGATTTCCCCTGAAGAGCCCTAACGAGGTGGCAGCCTCAGGGGAGGCGGAGGAGACAGTAACTGATGGAGTGTGGGGTATCCAGCCCTGCGGCGCCAGCCTCTGCCTCCCCAGCCCGCTCCGGGTGACAGGGACGGTGGACGACTCCAGGGCTGGCCTCTGGGTCGCTTCCTGGGCAGCTGTTCCAAGGTCCCTGGACACAGTCCTCCTTTGGACTAACTTGTCGCCTCGTGTTTACGGGTCTCTTCAGCTGTTCCGCTATTGACATAGCATGTCTGGATCTTGAGATGTCGATAACGTAATATCAGAGCAATATTTACTTCCAAACATAAACCAGCCCCGGCTGGCGCAGGTCTTGCGCAGAGTTTCAACTTCAGCAGCAGCGTGGCGAGGGGCGGAGGGGCGGAGAGGCACCTGTGCGCATGCGCCTGCATCTGCCCGCTGTCCTCTCCGGAGGAGCCAGGATGGCCTTCCCCGGCTGCTTTAGAGGCAAGGCGGTGACCCCGGGAACCCTCGGAGGAGCTGCCAGACCTTAGTGGTCTCGGCACCAATCCCCAGAGGTAGTTTCTGTTTGAGGTCAGGAGTAATGCGTTCAAATAAAAACAGGAGCCCCCCCAAGAAAGCCCTCTCCCCTGCAGGCTCTGGGACGGCCCAGCGGATGGAGAGCTGGAGCCAGCCCTGTTCGTGGTCGGCAAACCTGGTCCGCAGCCTGCCTCTGCCACCTGAACCAGGGGACTCCCACCTTTGGGGAAGAGACCTGCGGGCGGGTCAGGCGGGAGGGAGGGGCCAAGAGTGGAGGGCCCGTGGCTGAAAGCGGTGGAGAGGGTCTCTCCTTCACCGAGGGTAGCAAATGGCAAACAGGGCGGGGAGGATGGAAGGCGGTGGGTGTCTGTCTTCCAAAGAACACGCCCCCCACCCCCACCCCTGTCTTCACCCTCTTTGCAGAGGGCCCAGCTGGCTGGCGTAATGAGTTGAAGGCATTTCTTTCTCTTTGGGTACTGGGGATCGAACCCAGATGCATTCTGTTCTCTAGCTATACCCCAAATCTTTTTTGTTTTGAAAGGTTGCTGAGGGTGTCACTACTAAGTTGCTCAGGTTGGCCTCAAACCCGTGACCCTCCTGCTGTCTCAGCCTCCCAAGTACTGGGGTTACAGGCTTGAGCCAATGTGCCAGCTTGAAGGGGTTTCTTTCCCTCCGTCTCTCTCTATTTATTTATGGTACTGGGGATTGAACCCAGGATTGTTCTACCTTCAAGTTATACCCTCAGCTCTTTATATTTTGTGGCAGGGTCTTGCTAAGTTGCTGAGCCTGGCCTTGAACCTGAGATCCTCCTGTCTAAGCTTCCCAAGTACTGGGATCAAAGGCACAGGCTACTGGGCCCAGCTTGAAGGCCTTGCTACCTTGGAACTACACACCCAGCCCTTTTTGTTTTGAAACAGGGTCTCGCTAAGTGGCCCAGGCTGGCCTTGAACCTGCAATCCTCCTGCCTCAGCCCTCCCAAGTGCTGGGATTACAGGTGTGCACCACCATGCCTGGCTTGAAGGCATTTCTTAAAGGTGTAAATTGCACAGGAAGAGGTTGTGCTGGCTGCACCTCACCCCTGAGCAATCCCACTGTCTCCTCATAAACAGACCTTGAGGAGGCGGCCCAGGCCTCTTCAAACCCAGGGAAAGGCAAGGGGACTCATTTGGATTCTTCTCCTGGAAAAGAGGGTTGGATTTCAAAGTTTTCTTCCTGCGCGGTGGTTTTGGCAGGCTACGGTAGTCCTCGCACATAAAATTTAAATTATGGCTCCAGTGTCTGCCGACGCCGCCGCTTTGGGAAGGCTGAAGAGGATCCATTTCAGTATTTGAAGAAGGGTCTGGTTAGCTTGGGGTTGTGCTGTGGATTTTGTGTGGGAGCCAGGGCTGGAGATGCCAGCAGAGGGCCTTCTGGAAGGTTCCCCGGGGAGCTGTAGAGGCCGAGGCTGGGGAGGAGGCTGGCGGAAGGCATTTGCTGCCCCTGGAAGGGGTTTCTGTTGTAATCAGGTCTACGGTGCACGTGTAGGAGGGAGTGGGGGTCCCTGGCCGCTTCCTGCCCTCGGCCCCCAAGGTCTGGTCACCTAACTGCTGTTCCTAGAGGTGACTGGGACTCTGCGAGGCTCTGCTGTTCGTCTCTGTCCCTCGGCCCAGGGACCCAGTGCAGGGCCAGTGGCTTCGCTCAGGTGTTTAGTACTGTGTCAGGATTCGTGTTCAGGCCAGGATTCATTTCTGGAATGGCTGCTTGTGGCTGAGGTCAAGGCAGTAACACACAACCACGGGTCACACCGATAAGGCCCAGAGGGGAAGGGGGCATGAACAGGGCCACCTGTCTTCACGTGCCCTCGGGAAGCCTCCCCTGGCAGCGGGATGCCTCTCGGTGGCCTCCCTTGGGAGGAAAAGAGGGATTCTATACAGAATAGGGTCGTAAGCCAGAACCACGGAGACCGCTCGTGTAAGTCGGATGCTGGGCTGCACTTCAGACCTGTTAATCAGCAGGTTCGATGCCCTGTACGGTCAGCGTGAGGCTGGACCTCCACTCGCTGTACACAACGCACCGGGTTCAGGTTGTAGTCACGGGAGTGACAGGTGGCGCGAGGGCTGTGGTGGAGGTTTCCGCTATCTGTAGGTCTTTAAAAAGATCTCACATTCCACTGACTTTTTCAATCGCTTAAAAAGGCATTATATAGTTAGTCCTTTAAGAAGGACTTTTTTTTTTTTTTCTCCCCTAAAGAAACCCTCTCTGCCCAGCTTCTTACCACCTTGCAGCGTGCCTGAACAGACGGCCTACTCTGACAAGAATACTGCACCGAGATTTGCTCCCCTTGCCCCAAAGGAGTTCAGTTCAGTTGTGATTTTATCTGTGCCACTATGGGAGACAGGGGAGGCTTTGTATTTATTCCTTCATTCGTTTTTGTGGTACTGGGGATTGAACCAGGAGCATTCCACCTCTGAGCTACAACCCCAGCCCTATTTCACTTTTTTATTTTGAAACAGGGTCTAAGTGGTGGAGGGCCTCGCTAAGTGGTGAGTACTAGGATTACAGGCATAGACCGCTGTGCCCAGCTTTCATCTTAAAATAGAATAAAACCTGTAGTTAAGTGGGGCATAGTGGCACATGCCTGAAATCCCAGTAATTGGGAGGCTGAGACAGGAGGATCACAGGTTTGAGGACAGCCTCAGCAAGTTAGCAAGACTCTCAGCAGATCCTGTTTCAAAATAAAAAGGGCTGAAGGTAGAAGAGGTAGAATGCAAGCCAGGCGTGGTGGCGCACGCTTGTAATCCCAGCATTCGGGAGGCTGAAACTGGAGGATCCATGCCTGCGGCCAGCCTCAGCTACCTAGTGAGGCACTCAGCAACTTAGTAAGAATCAGTTTCAAAATAAAGAATAAAAAATAGGGCTGGGGGTATAGCTCGGAGGTAGAATGCCCCTGAGTTCAATCCCCAGTACCGCAAAAAAAAAAAAAAGAAGAGGTAGAATGCCTCTGGATTCAATCCCCAGTACCAAAAACAAACAAACAAAAACTTGTAGTTAGGTCTTTCTTTGTAAATAGTGACTTTTAAAGGAATGAAGATTTTTGCCCTTAATGATGAGCCTGGTGCACAGGGCAGATAAAAGATAGCCAGGAAGACTTTGTTAATCCTCCCGCCAAGAAACAGGAGGACAGCCCCTCCCTGGACCCCGGGCTGGCCTGTGCCTGATTTGGCCAACAGAGCTGGGTGGAATGATGCTCAGCCTGTCCCAGCCTGGACTCATCGAGAACGGGCAGCTTTGGCTGTGGGCTCTTGGGGGCTTGACCGCCGTATAGTAGCCATGTGCTCTGCTGGAGGAACCACCTGCAGGGGCTCTGAGCTGACGCGGAGAGGGAGGGGGCCGAGTCCAGCCTGGCTTGTCTCCACCAAGGAGTCTGGCACACGAGGGACCCCTTTGAAGTCCATCTCGGCCACCAGGTAAATGCTGCTAAGAGACCCCACTTAGCCCGGCATGGTGGTGCACACCTGTAATCTCAGTACTTGGGAGACTGAGACAGGAGGATCACAGGTTCAAAGCCAACCCCAGCCACTTAGCAAGGCCTTGTTTCAAAATAAAAAATAAAGCGGTGTGTGTGTGTGTGGGGGGGGGTATGGCTCAGAGGTAGAATGCCCCCGAGTTCAATCTCCAGTACAAAAAAATAAAAAATAAAGTCACTTGGAGCACAAGACTCACCAGCCAGTACTCGCTGAATCCTTAGCCCATGCATTTGTAAGATGTGGTGCCCTGGTTGTCTAAGCTGTTCAGTCTGGGGGCAGTTTGTTATGCGGCATTGCTAACTGGAGGAGAAAAATGCCTTTAAGCCAGGTAGCAGCTGGGCTGCCAACCGTGACATCCTGCTAGAGCGCCTGCCTTTGGGCTCTCCACCTGGTTTCTCTTTCCTGAAAGAACTCCCCAGCCCTCCCCCCCTCCCATCCTGCATCTCTCTCTTATCCTACCTGAACCGGCTGGGCCCATGGGAGATAGGTGATCCAAGCTGGGCGATCACGCTGGATTCTCTCCCTGCCAACTGTTGCCACTAAGAGTGGACCCTGACTCAAATGAGGCCAGACCGATCCGTCCTCCCGAACATGTGGACCTGGGCTCACAAGTGTCTGACCGGCTTGTGTCTGCGGCTAGACGTCACAGAGGCGTGAATCGAGAGGCAGCCACTTGCTGCTGAGCGTAGGGAAGTGTAGACAGAGCTGGCGTGCATTAGTTGAAGTGGGCGTGCAGGGGAGTAGAGGTAAGGGGCTTGCAGAGAGAAGCCAGCAGGTGGCTGCAGGGACCGCTGGACTTCCCCAGGTTTGGACGTACACATTTCCCTTGGGGTCTGTAGTGGTGGCCCTCACATCTTTAGGATCTCCTCTGTCTGTCTCTGTCTCTCTGTCTCTGTCTCTCTGTCTCTCTCTCGGCTATGAATGGATGTCTGTTTTTTTGCAACTGAAAAAAGTGGTCTCTGTGATGCCCGAGATAAGGCAGCACATTGAGCCCTGTAGACTGAAGGGAAAGCTGGCCAGCCGAGTCAGGTGACAGCAGTGTCCTCTGGTCACCTTCTCCATGCCCAGCAGGGGGGTGTGGGGGTGGAGCCCCACCTCCTGGTCTCCCATAGGTACCACGGGATTGGAAAGCCCAACACCAACTTCATCCTTTTCCCAAACCCCTTCCAATCCTCCGCCCACCCCAGGGTCCCCCGGCCATCGTCTGCGCTAGAAACAGGGACAGACTGCTGCTCTTTTGTTTCTTCTTCTTCCCTGGCCACAAACCCTGCCTGTCAAAGGTAGACTCCTCTTCTTCCCCCCTCCCCCGAGACTGCCCTCGCCCCCACACTGTCCCAGATCTCTTTGGAGAGGAACCGGATCACGTCTCTACTCTGCTTACAGATATGGCTCACGCCTCGGCTTTGTCCCGGCCAGCGGGGCGTGCGCAGGGGTGAAGACAGCCTCGCTGAGCCCCACGGGCCATCTCCCACGCGCCTGCTTCATTTCTCCCTCCTCTTCCCTCTGGATGGATTACCCATGTTCTCTCTCTCCTGGAAGGAAAACTCAAACCAACCCCAAGTGCAGACGCGGATGACGCCTCATTTGTGAACGGTCTTGTGAGCGGGGCGGGAAGCGTTTCTCTGGCAGAATGTCCAGGGATCAAGCTCCAGGTGGCTGGCTCCTTTTCACCGAGGAGGAAACTGAAGGTCTCAGAAGGCAAGCGGTGCTCTTCCCAAGCCTCGTAGAAGGCCGAGTGAGAGCCATTGTGCAGTGCACAGCGGCCGGCCACCGGGTCCAGCGCTGGCCTCCCGCCCTCCCCTGGGGGATGGGGAGGGGAGTCAAGGCGCCTTCTCCTCTAGCTCCAGAGCAGTCACTGCTCAGCCCCTACCACCCAGAGTCTACACGGTACAGGTTCAAGGGCGGGGCGGGGTGTGGTCACGGGTGTACTGTCCAGCATCTGGACAGGAGCCAGTGTTCTGTAAGTACAGGCTGAACCGAATCGCAGGGCTCAGCTGACCAGCAGAGCCATGGGGCGGGCTTCCTCAAAGCTTGCCGCCTCCTGCCCTTAAGTTGTGGCAGACGCTGGTCTGGGGCCAGGCACGCAGGGTGCCCACGACTGCAGCCACCCTGCTCTTTCTCCAAGTCTGTCCGTCACAGACGGTGACCGGCGTCTGGCTCTGTGGGTCCTGGCGTTTTGGATCCCGCTGAGCCGGGGACATCAGGGTTCTGCCCACCTCACGACAGTCATCTCTTACGACCAACCCTTTCTTTAAGCAAGCACAGCAAAGCAAAGCTCATGGCAGGGGAGAGCAGGCAGGATTGTGTGTACGGGAGACGGGACAGCCCTAGGTGCCAGGGCCCCCCGGGGTGGCCAGAAGCAAGGCATGCCGGCCAGGGCCCAGAGCGGGGCCTGCCATGATGGCCCTGACCTGTGTCTGTGTGTGGTCAGACATACCCAGACACGGAGGAGGAAAGTGTTTCCTCTTACTTTAAGAGCCCATGTAAAGGCAGAAGGAAGTCACACACACACACACACACACACACTCCTCTTCCCCAAAGCCCTCTCTGTTCATTAGGAAGCCTGTCTTTTCAGATTGCAGACACTAAGCAGGCTTTGTTCTCCACCCACAGATCAGAGGCCCTCTCCGCCGGAAAGAGCTCGAGTTAAGAAAGGGGAGAATTAAGAATCTATCCAGCGATTCAGATTAAACAAACAACAAACCGGCGGATTAAAAACTGTTTTTACCAAAGTGGCTGTTAGCCCTCTTTGTCCTCCCCCCCCCCCCATCTTGTGCACATAAAAACTAGTAAAAAAAACTTTTCTCAATTAAAAAAAAAAAAAAGTCATACCCAAGGTAGACAAATGATGTGCCGGAAAATGAAGACGTTTGATTCACCGCTTGAGAGAGGGTGAATCAGTGTCATCTTTCTAGAGGGCGATTTGCTACATGAAATACAAGGCTTGGCCATTCCGCATCTGGGGTTTCATTCTAAGGACATAATGAAGGATTTGTGTGAATATTTAGCTCCAGGGTTATTCTTTGCGGTACTGTTAAAAGAAATAGATAACCAGGAGCAACCTACATTCCAACGCCAGGGGCCTGGAAGAAAAACGGCAGGTCTGAGACGTGGCTGGAGATGAGCTCTTAACACCATGGAGAGACGCTTGGGGTCGATTGCAAAATACTACACTGGACGTCTGAAAGCATGGTACCTAAATAAACTTACTTTCAAGCAATACAGTTAGTATATATATTTCTTCAACCTCCAGATACCTTCTCAAGCGATGAAACTGTTCATTTTAATCAACAGCCCTGATTGCTCATCTGAGTAGAGTACAACAGACACCTCCTTCCCTCCCTGCATTTCTAGGCTTTTTGCATCTACTTTTGAAATGAATTTATTATGCCTTTCTTCAGGTTTAATCACTGATCCCATTGTTTTAAATTTAGGGGTATTTCACCTGAAAAGATAATGAATATACTACTGTAAAACATAACTAACAAGCCGGGCGTGGTGGCGCACACTTGTAATCCCAGCATTCGAGAGGCTGAGACCGGAGGATCCGGGTTCGGGGCCAGCCTCAGCTACCTAGTGAGGCCCTCCGCAACTTAGTGAGACTCGGTTTCAAAATAAAGAATAAAAAATAGGGCTGGGGGTATAGCTCAGAGGTAGAATGCCCCCAGTACCACAAAAACAAAAACAAACCATAACTAACATACTATTTAAAAAATGAGTTGATCCTATGAGAATTCCCCATCTATGTCCACAGACACAGAGAAAAGGTCCTAAGAGACGACATTACACTCGTCATGGTTATTTTATGACATTATTTTATCATGGTATTTTGCAACGTTTTCCCTTAATGCTATGTTATCATGTTTAATCAACACATACATATAATGTTGTAATCTCCCCAAACCTAATTATTCAAATTTAAGATATGCGTCCATAAGTATTTGAGGGGTTGCTTCCACCTGCATCTGGGGCCTGAATGCTGGAGAGTGTGGGCTTTGGTGTCACGGTGCCCCGGGGATCCCCTGGTGCTGCTTTAAGCTGAGGACACAGTAGAAACAAGGACAGACATGGGTCCCGCCCACCTGGACCAGTGGAAGGAGGACCCCCTTCAGCTCGAGACAGTGATGCTTGAGACAAGAGGTAAAGGATGGTCTGTGGGCTCTGGTAATGGGGGCAGGGCGATTCGTTTTTTGTGTGTGTGACACTGGGGATTGAATCCAAGGGAATTCTACCTCTAAGCTATACCCTCTAAACTGATTTTATTTTCTATTTGAAAACAGAGTCTTAGCCGGTGTGGTGGCACACGCTTGTCATCCCAGTACTTGGGAGGCTGAGATGGGAGGAGCCAGGTTCTCGGCCAGCCTCAGCCACTTAGTGAGGCCCTCCACAACTTAGTGAGACCCTGTTTCAAAATGAAGAATAAAAAATAGGGCTAGGGTGTAGCTTGGAGGTAGAATGCCCCTGAGTTCAATCCCCAGTAAAACACACACACGCACACACACACACACACACACACACACACACACACACACACACAATTCTTGCTAAGTTGCTGAGAGCCTCTCCAAGTAGCTGATGCTGGCTTCAAACCTGCGGTCCTCCTGTCTCAGCCTCCCATGTTGTACTGGAGTTACAGGTGTGCACCACCATGCCCAGCTGGGGTCCAGCAATTCTACACCCTGGCCCAGCTGGAGATGACCACCGTGGGGCTGGGAGAACTGACAACTGAGCCGCCCAGGCCGTGCTCTAGACCTGTGGCCGTCTCAACGACTGAGTCTTCTGGACAGAAATCTTCCTCAGATTCCACAGGGGAAAGAACAAAGAACAGCTCCGTGGTCCCGTGTGTGTGTGTGTGTGTGTGTGTGTGTGTGTGTGTGTATTGAACTGGGGATGGAATCTGGGCATTCTACCTCTGATCTACACCCTCGGTCCTATTTTTTATTCTTTACTTTGAAACAGGTTCTCACTAAGTTGCAGAGGGCCTCACTAAGTAGCTGAAGCTGGCTGCGAACCTGCGATCCTCCTGTCTCAGCCTCCCAAGGGCTGGGATGACAAGCATGCGCCACCACGCCTGGCTTCTTACTCTTTCTTCAAGCCGATGGTAAGCCCCCCTGCTCCCAGCTGTTCCTCCCCGTGTCTGCTCTGGAGTTAGGATCTCGCCACCCTCGACCAGGATGGGCCTAAGTAAATCTCTCAGGGTTGCCTTAGAGAAAGGGAGAGGAAAGGACGCTGGGCCTTTGTCCTCGCTCTCTGAAGTCAGAACCTCAGTTGTGAATGGCCTCACGTAGAGTCAAGATTCTATTTCCCGTCTAAAGGGGACAATGACCTCTCCTGTACCTGTACCACGGCGGGAGTTCCACGGGCAGTGTCTTCCCAGGAGCACCCGCCCTGCAGAGGTGGGAGGGCTGAGTGTCCGCAGGTGGACACTCGATGGGGACTCGTGGACTGTCAGACTCACCTTCCAGAGCAGGACAGCGAGCAGCAGGAAGATGAGGATTCCCACGAGCAAACTGATGGCGATGATCCACCCCACGACGTAGCCGCGCGGCTCCAGGTTGTGTAAGGCTTCGAAGACCACCTAGGAGGCGACACCGAGTGAACACACGAAACCCAAGCCCGGGTCATTTTGAAATAGGGGTCTCGCTAAGTTGCGGAGGGTCTCGCTAAGTTGCCGAGGCTGGCCTCGAACCTGAGCTCTTCCTGTCTCAGCCTCCCGAGTACTGGGATTACAGGCGTGCACCACCACGCCTGGCTCCTGGATGCATGTATTAATAAAAGCAGAAAATGCCTCAAGGGTCTATTCCACATTTCTAGTTATCCATCCAAATGCTCTGTGTGGCACTACTTGTATCACGGCATAAAAATAATAAAATACACAAAGAATCACAGGAGAATTGTTTATCACCATGTACACGTTCTGTGGTTGAGAATCTGATTGTCCACCTCTTGCCTACACATTTTTTTTTTTTTTTTTTTTTTTTTGCGGTACTGGGGATTGAACTCAGGGGCATTCTACCTCCGAGCTATATCCCCAGCCCTATTTTTTATTCTTTATTTTGAAACCGAGTCTCACTAAGTTGCGGAGTGCCTCACTAAGTAGCTGAGGCTGGCCGAGAACCTGGGTCCTCTAGTCTCAGCCTCCCAAATGCTGGGATTACAAGCATGTGCCACCATGCCTGGCTGCCCACACACTTTTCAATGGCTGACGTGAGTACATTTCCTGTTCGTTCCAAGGTCTTAACAATTTGGTGCCTAATCTGAAATCTTATGAGACCTGGCCTCAGTTAAACCTGGTGGCTAGCCTCGGTGGAAATTCTCCTTTGGAGGGACGGTTGAGAGAGCCAAGCATTCACAGAATCACGCAGGGAAGGAGGGACGTACGTGTTCTGAAAACCAAAACTTTCCTACTTAGAAAAGATTTTTTTTCCCCTGCCAGGAAAGTTGAGAATTGATGAACCGAGTACAGAAACTCACCTTAGCCCAGAACTGAACAGGCAGTCATGGGATTCCCATGTGTGCTGAGTTTTTTCTTAGGAACTTGGAAAAAGTTATTGGATATCCCCCCAGAACTCTTGATGATAAAAATATCGCCACAGTGCTCAACAGGGAACAGAAACGGATGGAAGTGGTCTTTTGTGGGGAAGACAGAGGACACAGAAGCCCTTAGCGGGACATTAAGCAATGTCTCCCTGGATCCCTCAGCTTAGTCCTCTAACAAAAGGCAAGACGTCCAGTTGTTTATTCCAGCTACACACGGATTTCACCTATGGGAAACCAGGAGATTATTTCCAATGGTTCTGTGGTCTCCCAGAACATTTTAAATGGCCAATGTTGGCTAAGTATTTCATTCTATAGGAAACCCCCCCCCCCCACCAGTAGTAGGGCATTCTACTTCTGAGCTATACCCCTAGCCCTATTTTTTATTTATTTATTTAACTGTGAAACAGGGTCTCGCCAAGTTGCCGAGGGTGACCTTGAACCTGTGAGCCTCCTGTCTCAACCTCTCAAGTACTGGGATCATATGTCTGCACTACCATGCCTGGATAAGACTTTGTTGTTTTTGTTTGTTTGTTTTGATACTGGGTATTGAACCCAAGGGCATCCTCTCTAAGTTACACCTTATTAATGTATCTCTGAGCTATGCCTTATTCATTATTTTGTGGTACTGGGGATTGAACTCAGGGGCATTCTACTTCTGAGCTAAACCCTCAGCCCTGTTCTATTTTATTTTGAAACAGGGTCTCACTTAGTTGCTGAGGGCCTCGCTAAGTTGCTGAGGCTAGTCTTGAACCTGTGATCTTCCTGACTCGGCCTCCCAAGTACTGGGATTACAGGCGTGTAGCGCCATGCCCAGCTCTATAAGATTTTTGACCAGAGCTATGTCAATGAGCAGGAGACCACTGGTCTCATTCGCTTCCTAGGTGAAGGTCCCAATCGGGAGTTAAATGGCCCAGAAGGCAAGGAGGGAAAGACAAAAGCCAACTCCAAATATCTGATCTGCCATGCAAAACGGACCCTAAGTTAGTGAGAGACCTGAGCACCGTTCCATTTCATTACTATTACTACAACTAGTGCTTGGAGCTGAGTGCAGTGGTGTGTGCTGGTGATCCCAGGACTGGGGAGGCTGAGGCAGGAGTATCACAGGTTTGAGGCCAGCCTCAGCAATTCAGGAGGCCCTTAGCAACTTAGGTGAGACCCTATTTCAATGAAATAAAATAAGATAAATAAAAAAATAATTAAAATCATAAAGATAAATTAAATACAAATAAAATAAGATAATAAAGTAGTCTGGGGTGCAGTTTAGAGGCAGCACCAACCAACCAACCTACCCACCCACCCACCAAACAACAACAAAAACTAGTGCCTGGACAACTTCTCCCTGTGGACAACGGAGTTCAGCTGTGCTCGGGGCACGAGATGGCAGCCCTTCACCCCAAAACAGCTTCTCCTGCCCAGCTAGGCTGTCCTGTCCACTCCAGACTCACTGACACACTTATCTCTTGCTCACGGGAAACAGGAACAGGACTAAGAGGTTCCTGAAATCCCCAAAGCACTTACTTTCTAGAGGACTTCTCCTCAACCAGGGTCGTCAGAGCATGGCCTTTGACCTCATCCGCATCCTGACGTTTCAACATGCGGAGTCTCCACGATTATTAGAAAATAAGCTAATAATCTCTGTTGGGGGGCACAAACACGGCCTCCTCATGGAATTTGCAAAATTTGCAAATTATGCACTTTTGCAAATTTGTCATTAGTGACACCAGGTTTTCCAAGAAAAGATGAATCTCCCTTGAGAGAAGGTAAGTTTCGTGGAAAATATGTAGAAGGCAAGATCTGGGGTGCAGGTCACTGGCAAAACAGCTGATGGGCTGCCATCTCCCCTGGCCATTCCCCCCCAGAGCTGACTGTGGGGATCAAGCAACCGATGAACCAAATTCCAACGCCTTATTTTCCCTCCAGCCTCTCCCTCTCGCTGACGTCCAAGCCTTGAGGTTCCTCGAACCCTCCCATATCCCCGAGGTCTGCACGCTAACTCTGCTTCACGAGGACAAGGGGGGCAGGGAGAGGGAGAAAGAGAAGGTTCTAGGCCTCGGCAGTTTGGATGTGACCTCTTCGCGTGGAGCCAACGACATGTTTTTGAGACACCCGGTGTTTACCCAGGGAGCCACGAGATCGGGAAGGCGGGCGAGGTTTCGGGGAAAAGGTCTGAGAAAAACAAAAAGAGTCCTAAATAGTCCTGGCTTTGGGGTGGAAATCCAAGCCCTGTCAGGGGACCTTCCAGACTGGTTTTCCCTTGGTCAATCGTGGCGGGAAACTTGCACAGCACAATGGTGTCCTAGAACGGCGCACAACAAGAACAAACCACAGAAGCTCTCCTGGGGGCCTGGTCCGGGGTCGGCCACAAACCCGACATCTTGGCTGGGCTGCTATCTTTCCCGTCGGTTCCAACCCCAAGTCCCCAGCATCCGTCACCCCCTGAGGAGGATGTCCCCGGGGTCTGACTCACCGTCGTCTCTTCTGGGTTCCCGTTTGCCATTTCCACCACCCTGAGGGTAGGGTCCACCTTCACCACGGCCCGGGCCATGAACTGGATGACAGAGGAACTGTCCTGCGGAGGAGAAAGCACAATTCACTGTGAGATTTCCCCCCACTCAGGATGGACCACGGCAAATAAGAGGGGACCGGGCAGACTGACGTTCCAAGATTCCGCGTAGCCCAGACAAAAATTCTTTTCTTTCCCCTGAGCTACAAACTTCCCAGCCCCAGGCACCCACATAAACGTAGACTTCCGACGTCTCTCTTGAGAATCTTTCTGATCACGGCGGGCACAGAGAAATGACAGCGCGTGCGGGCCATCAACACACGCAGGCTTGTGCGCTGCGGCTTCCGAGCAGTAAGAGCCAGATATTTGGACATTGATGTTGACGTGTTCGCAAAGAGTTGAGGGTAAATAGAGCTGTTTAATTGTGTGCAACAAACCCGGGCCTGGCATTCCGCAGAAGGCATCTGATTTCCATTTTATAGGATCTTCCCGCCTTGACCGCAACCCTCAGGGCCTTTTAACTCTTTGCTCTTCGGCGAAGCTGCTCTGGGGTCAGAGCTAGTCAGCGTGGGAAGGGGGTGCCCGGTGGCAAGATTTGGAAGCGGGAATCACCTAGCATATAAGTTAGGCCTACGGCTGGAGGGGGCGGGGGACAGGGGCCCACCAGCGGAAGCAGGCAGAAGTCTTGCTGTGGGCTCAGATTCAAAGGCGCTGACCCAGGAAACGAGAAAGTGGCCTTGCAGCAGAAATGGAGAAGGGATTTGGCAAAAGACAAGGACTGGCAAAATCCTGGCACCGGGAGGGTGCAGAGCCTCAGGCCAGTGGTAGTGGTACAGAGGGTGCACCCGGATGCCATTGCAGAAACCGAGGGCACAGGGGCTGGAGCTCTGCCAGGGTGGGGTCTCGGGGGGCTCCCCCTGCACTTGCTCAGTTTGCCGGTCACGCCAAAGAGGCTGCTACGGCTGGGGTGCGTTCCCTGGGGGCCACACACTGGAAAGGGAATCCCCAAAGTCGCATTAAAGGGCCTGAGAGGTGGGTCTTGAGGAAGTAATGAGGGGCAGTTGAGGTCACGGGGAGGGCCCGCCATGATGGCATTAGTGGCTTTGCGCCTGCACATTCGCTGTCTTGCCAGGTGATGCCCTTTGTGCCGTTTTCTGATGTGGCAGGAAGGCCCTCACCAGAGGCCACGTGGATGCCGGCACCGTGCATTTGGACCTCTTGGCCTCCGGAGCTGTGAGCCCCAAAGACCTCTATTCTTTATAAGGTATTCAGTCTCAGGTATTTTGTTATAGCAACAGCAAACGGACTAAGGCAGAGGCTCATACTGTCGCTTCTGGCTAAACCTACAGAGAAACAGGAGAGCAGAGGACTTGCTTTCTAGACGATGGTTCCGGTGGGGCCCTTTGTCATCTCTACCAAAGAGACCACAGAGGCTTTCCTGGGATGGCACACAGGAATCCTAGTTTGTGTATTTTACCTGGGCGCTCCATACTAATAATTGCTCTTAAAAAAAAATAAAAAAATAAAAAAACAACCATGGCAGTCAGGTGTGGTGGTGCATGCCTACAATCCTGGTACTTGGGAGGCTGAAACAGGAGGATCGCAGGTTCACAGCCAGCCTCAGCAACTTAGCAAGGCACTCTGCAATGCGGTGAGACCCTGTTTTAAAATAAAAAAAATAAAATAGGGCTGGGTGGAGGGGGTATACAAAAAAAGAAAAAGCTCTAATTTTTTGTAAACACATATTAATTGTAGGTGTTAATGGGATTTGGTGACATTTCTATATATGCATATTGTATCTACTGATCAAATCCAACCTTCTTTTTGTATTCCCTCTCTTCCATAAAAATTATTATTATTATTATTATTATTATTATTATTATTATTATTATTATTATTATATATTTTTTTTTGCGGTACTGGGGATTGAACTCAGGGGCATTCTACCTCCGAGCTACACCCCCAGCCCTATTTTTTATTCTTTATTTTGAAACAGGGTCTCACTAAGTTGCGGAGGGCCTCACTAGGTAGCTGAGGCTGGCCGTGAACCCGGATCCTCCGGTCTCAGCCTCCCGAATGCTGGAATTACAAGCATGCGCCACCACGCCCGGCTCCCTAGCCCTATTTTTTAATCTTTTAATTTTGAAACAGAGCTTCACTAAATTTCTGAGGCTGGCCTCAAATTGGCGATCCTCCCGTCTCACCCTCATAAGTACTGGGATTACAGGCATATGCCACTATGCCTGGCTTACTTTAAGACAAGGTCTCACTAAATTACCCAGGTGGGCCTCAAGCTTATGATCCTCCTGCCTCAGCCTCCTGAGTAGCTGAGATTATAGGCATGCACCATTGCACCTAGCCCGATCAGGACATATTTTAAATGCTTTGGGGAAGCTTGTCACCCAAAGAAATTGCTGCAGTTAGCTCATTTTAAGCTGTAAATAATTTTACTTGCAAACTACCTCTTAGCAATTTAACAGTTGTATAAGTCTGTGGCTTTTTTTTAACAGTTGTATAAGTCGGGGTACACTATTTTCAGTTATGAATCATCAGTGCCTCAATTTTTAGTAATGATAACAATGATGACTGGAGGATTTAAATGCTATCCTGACCAGAAGCCCGGCACAGTCAGAGAAGAAAAAGCCTTCTAGACTGGAAAGAAGGATGCTTTCAGAAAAATCAATCCCCTGATGATTTTAAAAATCAGACCCTACATTGCAAATGGAAACTTGTTAAGGTCAAAACAAAACAAAACAAAAAAACCCTCAAATTCCCTTGTCTGGGGCCAGCTTAAGGTCCCAAGGAAAATAAACACAGCTCTAGGCCCAAGCAAACCGCAGGGCTGGCGCAGCGCCCTGTTCTCAGGGAGCCCGAGGGCGCTGGAACCAAATGGCTCGGCTCCCGAGGGAGGCGGTGGCCGGTGCCAGGGTGACCCGTGCACTACCCTTCAGCTCCGGGGGCCGCCGGGGCCCCACGTGGCTTCCAGGTCGGCGGCGCCCCGGGCTTTCCTGTGCACCTGCAATTTCTGCACAGGGAGACCGAGCCTCGGGTCCAGCGTGACGCCTCACACCTCCCCGCTGTCTTGGCCGGGGCTCTGCTGCCCTGGGCGAGTCACAGGACAGCGGTCAGGGAGACGTGTTCCTTGGCAAAGGGCCACCGCCTCGGGCCGGGAGAGCCACGAAGAAGCCAGGCTTTGGAGCTGCACTTGGCGATGTGTGTGGGACAGCGGTGCCAGCCTCGGCCCCTGGCGTGAAGACCACAGGGGCTTCCCACCGCCGGTGCCACCTCCGAGCAAGTGGCACCCTTAGCCATGCCTCTAGGCGAGAAGACAGACAGGCCGGGTAAGCGTGCAGAATCACGGGCCCTCCACATCGGAGCTGGGGACCCGGGCCAGGAAGGGACGTGCTGTGACACAGGACCTCCGGACGCCTTTCTGGAAGCAGAGGATGCTAACGGGCCTCCACCGCAGGTCTGTGTCTCCTCTTCCGAGTCCCTCTATAAAGAGGAGCTACGCCAAGGAGGTCGTGTGTGAGCCCAGCTTTCCCTAAACCATTTTCCTTCCAGGGAAATCAGAAGGGTGTGGAGCGCCCCATGGGTCTGTGCGGCTGTAACAGCTGGAGAGAAAGAGAGTGTGTGTGTGTGTGTGTGTGTGTGTAAGGGGGAAATGCACCCCCCCCCCATGCTTGCATCTTCTGAGGTCAGTCTGTTACTGCTGTGCTTATTTTATTATTATTATTATTATTATTATTATTATTATTATTATTATTATTATTATTATTATTATTATTTTGCGGTGCTGGGGATTGAACCCAGGCACATTCTACCTCTGAGCCACACCCCCAGCCCAATTTTTTATTCTTTATTTTTGAAACAGGGTCTCACTAAGTAGCTGAGGCTGGCTGTGAATCTTTGATCCTCCTGTCTCAGCCTCCCAAGTACTGGGATTATAAGCATGCACCACCACACTTGGCTACTGTGTTTACTTTAAAAATAACCACAGAGCGACTTCTTTTTTTTTTTTTTTTTTTTTTGGCGGTACTGGGGATTGAACTCAGGGGCATTCTACCTCCGAGCTATACCCCCAGCCCTATTTTTTATTCTTTATTTTGAAACCGGGTCTCACTAAGTTGCGGAGTGCCTTACTAGGTAGCTGAGGCTGGCCGAGAACCCGGATCCTCTGGTCTCAGCCTCCCGAATGCTGGGATTACAAGCGTGCACCACCACGCCCGGCTACAGAGCGACTTTTCTAAGGACAGTCCCTCACTGGAGGAAGGGTTCATACATATTAATCACATTTAGTCATTGTAAAGGAAAATAAACAGAATCTCTGTGCCTAACATGATGTGACTGTTTTCCTAGCATCTTTTAGAAGTGACCTCTCGTTCTCAGCAGCTCTCATCTCAAAATAGGTCGTAGTAAATTGTATGGTTCTTCGAGAGCCACTCACTTGTGGATTAGGGTATTTTTTTTTTCTATAAACTTTTAGAACCATTTTTGATAAACGCATCCTAGCAAAGTGACCCAAGTTTTGAAAGTTGGAATCTTCTGAAACAAGGGGTCAGTGAACTAGGACCCCCCCAGTCAAATCTGGCCCTCTGCCTGCTTTTGTAAATAAAGTTTTATTAGAACACAGCTGTGCCCATTCATTTGTGTTTTGTCTACGGTCGCTTTCCCAATGCAATGGCAGAGTTGAGCAGGTGCAAAAGACTGGAACTTGCGACCCTCCTGTCTCTACCTCTTCAAGTACAAGGATTACAGGCACATGCCACTGCGCCCGGCTCAGATTCTGTGTTTCTAATAAACTCCCGGGTGAGGCTGTTGGACCTTGGACCACACTTTGAGTAGCCAATATCTGATATTTTCCTCTGGCAGCAGAACTAGCAGGGGTACTTGCCAGAAGAGTGTTAAACCGAGCAGCCAGAGTGTCAGGAGGAAACCGCTTCAAGTGCCTTTACGTGAACTCCTGAGACTCACCTTCTTTAATATCTCAGTGTTCAGCAGCATGTAAATGTCTATCGTACGACTTTCTTCTCTAGGGAGGGCACTGAGGTTGCAGTGCATCGTTAGGCAAGAAATCCCCGGCTTTTCACAGTCCTGGGAAGAAAGAAAGTCAGAGAACCGTCAAATGTTACTAAGAACAAAGTCAAAGCCACAACCATTTAGAGAACTGTAGCTCGTCCAGGAGACCAAGTCAATTCCAGGCAGAGGAAAACTCAGGACTGGGGGGTGAAGTAGGGGGAAGGATAGCTCAGTGGTAGAGCATTTGCCTAGCGTGTGTGAAGCCCTGGGTTCCATCCCCAGAACCACCAAGAAAAAGAAAAAGAAAAAAACAAAAACAAAAACAAAAACATGTAATTATCCTTTGCAGACACCAGAGGGTGCTGGAGGGATTTTCAGCCTGGCAGGCACCAGCGCCTGCTTCCAAGTCAAGCAACTTCGAGAAAACAGCCTTGTGGTTAATCCTACCCAAAGGCAGGATTTCACAATGAAAACCAAACCAAAAAGAGAAACGCATTTACTTATTCTGACAGTCTTTGTTGGAGCTTTGAACGCCAAGATGTATTTCCTACGTTACGTATGGTCTGATACACGCTCCGGGTGGGTAGGGAAGATTAGAGGTTATTAGAAGTTATATGACTCTTGCTCAAGAAAGCACGTAAGTTACCAAAAGAAATGTAAATCCCAAGTGGCAAAAGAGGAGGTTTTTTTTTTTTTTTTCCTCTTTTGTATTGCAGGATCCCAAATGTATATCCATACCTGCACAACGTTTCACTTCCTGGGTAAAATTTCAAACACCTAGATAAAACTCCCTCTAAGGATTCTGAGAGCTTGTAAAAACAGAGGGACCATTTTTACTGGATAAGTGGAAGAATCCAAACCTTTCAAGAGCCAAAGAGTTGTAACTTCTTGACCAGGGAAGAGAATGAGGAAGGAAACAATCAACGTGAGATGTGCCCAGTCTGCAGTAGGAGCTAAAGAGACGTAAACCAGGGCTGGGTGCAGCTCAGTGATGGAGCGCTCGTCTAGAGGGTGCGAGGCCTGAGGTTCCATCCCCAGCACCGCAGGAAAAAATGCAACCAAAGATACAGGGAAAGGAAGTTTTGAAAGGTATTGTGATACCTTCACTCTTTAAAAATCTTGAAAACATATACAGTAAATACAGCAAATCCTAACTGTCCATCTTGAGAATTTTTACAGATGTGTATATCAGAAGAACCTCCACCCGATTGATATTTCTCTGAAGGTGCCCACTATCCTGACCTCCATCACCACTGATTCATTTTTGCTATTTCTGTATTTCATATACATGAAACATTCTAGTATGTGTCCTTTTGTCTTTAGTTTCTTTCACTGAATAACATGTCTCTGAGATGTACTTATGCTGTGTTTAGCAGTGGTTTGATATTTTTCATTGCTGTGTAATATTCCAGGGTATGGATATACCACAACTGTTTACTCATCTTCATATATATATATGAATTGTTCTCAGCTCTTGGCTGTCATAAGATTGCTGCAAACATTCTTGTCCTTGACTTTCAACAGATACACATACTCATTTCTCTTGGGTATAGACCCAGAGATGGTATATATTGCTGGGTCATAGAATACATGTATGTTTAGTGTTAATAGATACTGTTAAACAATTTTCCAAAGCGGTTGTCCAAGAATCATCACTCTTTAGAGCAATCCTATTTGGAGAAGAGTCTTACTTGGTGCTTGGTGGGTTTCAAAGGTTTTTTGTTTTTTTCCTTTTGTTAAGCAACGGCATTTGGGATATAAATTTCACACTTGGATTGGAACCTCAGGCTGGTGACTTCATATGTCAATTGATGGAAACCAGACTTGGAAATACCAAACAGAAACCCGGCCTCTGGTCTCGGACTTGCCTTCCTCGTGAGGACCACCCGTGCTACCCCAGCCACGAAGCAAATCCTTACCAGGACTTTCCTTCCGGACTTCGTAAAAAAAGCAAATATCGTGTGGAAGATGTTTTCCTGTCCTTGAGGGATGATGCAGGGGGTCGGGTTTTTCTGGAAAGAGCAGTTTCCCTTCTCCTGACCCACCTGGAAATGAAAAGGAGACTGTCAAAACGGTCAGTCCCGGCAGGGATGCTGCTCCTGGAGTTTCTTATTGTAGAGATGGTAGAAGTAGAACCCAGTCTCCCCCCTCCCTCTTGTGGACAAGAATGGTTAAAAAAGCGTTTTTGGAGTCGGGCGTGGTGGCGCACGCTTGTAATCCCAGCATTCGGGAGGCTGAGACCAGAGGATCCGGGTTCTCGGCCAGCCTCAGCTACCTAGTTAGGCATTCCGCAACTTAGTGAGACTTGGTTTCAAAATAAAAAATAAAAATAGGGCTGGGGGTGTAGCTCGAAGGTAGAATGCCCCTGAGTTCCATCCCCAGTCCTGCAAAAATAAATAAATAAATAAAAATAAAAAAAATAAAATAAAAAATCGTTTTTGCTTTCTCTTTTAAAGATGGGGTCTCACTGCGATGCCCAGGCTGGCCTCAACTCGTGGTTCAAGTGCTCCTCCTCCTCAGCCTCCCTCCCGAGTAGCTGGAACCACAGACGCCCAATGCTGCACCTGACTCTGGCCAAAGAGTTTTTAAGGCAGAAATCATAGCATCAGCAGGGCCAAAGAGAGCTGGGTGTGGTGATGCACACCTGAAATCGCAGTACTTGAGAGGCTGAGACGGGAGGAACACGGGGTTGAGGCCAGCCTCAGCAACTTAGCGAGACCCTCAGCAACCTAGCGAGACCCTGTTTCAAAACACACATTTTTATTTTCTTGCTTTTATTGGTGCATTGTAATCATACAGCATGAGGAGCTTCAGCATGACAGAGGCCCTCCCTAGCTCCCTCTTCCTCTCCTTCCCCCCGCCCATGCACAGCAGCGTGATTGGCACTGGTAAATCTATGTATATTATGTCCAAAAAAATAACTGTTTCCCTCTTCAAGTCTCCCTCCCCCCCGTTAGGTCCTTCCCCTAACTCCACAAAGGTCAAATTATGGAACCAGCCCAGGTGTCCATCAACAGATGAATGGATTATAAAATTATGGGATATACACACAATGGAATACTACTCAGCCATAAAGAAGAACAAAATGATGTCATGTGCAGGGAAATGGATGGACCTAAAAGACATTATACTGAGATTAGTCAATCATAAAAAGCAAAGAGTCGGGTGTTTTCCCTCATATGGTAGGAGCTAGGGAGAAATTGTGACACAGAAAGGACTCCAGACCAAAAAAAAAAAAAAAACTTAAAAAAGGGCTGGGCGTGGAGCTTGGAGGTAGAATACCCCTGGGTTCAATCCCCAGTGACAGACACACACACACACACACACACACACACCACCACCACCACCACCACCACCTACCTCCAGCAGCAGCAGCAGCAGCAACAACAACAACAACATAACAATAACAAAAGGGCCAAATCATAGGAAATGGGGTCTTAAGTCCCTAAATAACTGAGATGGTACACCGCGCACAAAGGAGAAGGAACTAGGAAACAGACCCGGCTCTCCATCCGCCCGGCACGCTTCCCCTGTCTCTACCACAATTCCTGCGGGCAGGCGTCGACGGTATCAGGCGGGATGAGGAAAGGACCCAGGTCCCTTGTCAACGCACACGGCCCAGAGGCCAGGTCCGGAGCTCAGCTCTCCAGGGACCTTCGGCCCCAGAACTGGACCTAACGCCTGGGCCGCTGCCAGAAGTTTCCAGAAAGCTCCATGGAGCTTGCAGGGTGCTGGAAAACCCCTGTAGAAATTCTTCTTGAGAGGAGGAGAGGGTGTCGTGGACTGCTCTGGATTCTTGTCTCTACTCCCAGACAAACAGGCCGCCGCGCGGGCCCGGCACCCAGGAGCAGACGCCGGCGCTCTCGGGGAGTCTGATTCTACTTGTGACGGTGCTGGGCGACGGAAACGGGTATGAAACCCACGGAAACAAGGTTGGGCAGCTTTTCAGGTGCATTTCTTTAAGAACACATTTTTTTCTTTGTCTTTTTTTGGTATTAGGGGTTGAACCCAGGGGCATTCTACCTCTGAGCTACATGCCCAGCTCTATTTTATTCTTTATTTTGAAACAGGGTCTCACTAAGTAGCTGAGGCTGGCTGTGAACCTGGGATCCTCCTGTCTCAGCCTCCCAAGTACTGGGATGACAAGGGTGCACCACCACGCCCGGCTGAGAACGTCTTTTTGATGTCGACATTAAGGAATTGTTGAAAAACATCTTTACACACTGTCATCTCTGGCTGATTGTAGCGGAAGACTGGCCAGACCAGAAAATTAATAATTAGTCATTCCTAATTGAAGATTGTGTTTATAATCCATGGCTAACCAGAGTCGTCTGTTTAAACTTTCCTATCTTCAATACCCTGGAGTAAAATACAGTGTGTCTGAATTTATTCAACAAGGTTTCAGCCTCTCATTCCCGCCAGGGAGCAAGGTTTAAAGTTTTTACATAAAGAAACTTCTAATTCCAGCTGGGAATGCTAACCCTTTAACAGTAAACTATAAAACAAGGCCGTCAAAATTTGCTAAATTGGTCTCAATTTTTATCTCTGAGCTGAACAAATTCCAAGATATGCTACATATGTCTGAAAAGAAAGTGAAGTTTTATTTCCTCAAATTAACTATTAGAAAAGAGAATGTTGCCTTTAAAAGTATCTCACAGCTGAGCCGGGCGTGGTGGCGCACACTTGTAATCCCAGCATTCGGGAGGCTGAGACCGGAGGATTCGGGTTCGAGGCCAGCCTCAGCTGCCTAGTGAGGCCCTCCGCAACTTAGTGAGACCCTGTTTCAAAATAAAGAATAAAAAATAGGGCTGGGGGTATAGCTCGGAGGTAGAATGCCCCTGAGTTCAATCGCCAGTACTGAAAAAAAAAAAAAGTCTCACAGCTGGAGATTTATTGTCCTTTAAAAGTTCTCCGGAGTCCAGCGGACGCTTGTCATCCCAGTACTTGGGAGGCTGAGACAGGAGGATTGCAGGTTCATGGCCAGCGTCAGCTACTTAGTGAGGTTCTCCACAACTTAGTGAGACCCTGTTTCAAAATAAAGAATAATAATTAGGGATAGGGGTGTAGCTCGGAGGTAGAATGCCCCTGGGTTCCATCCCTAGTACCGAAAAGAAAAAGAAAAAAAAAAAAATCTCCCAACTGGGGATTCTCAATTACTTTATTGGAACCACAACATTTAGGGAAGACGTGGTCTCAGTCAACTCTGGTTTGGGATGATTTTGGAATTTATTAGAAGAACTGATGAAAAAGCAGTAACAAAGTTCAGTGCAGATTTGTTGATTATTCTGAGGGTACAGTGGAAAGTCATGATAAATATTTTAAGGTTTTAGAAAGCAGTATGTGTGCTTTTGATGTGGTGAGTATCATGCTTACTCACTTGTAAGACACAGGAGAAAAACAACTGCTACAGTGTTGTGCAAATGAATATTTGTGGGTGGCAACAAAATTTCAAACGTGTATCTGAAAGTTCTGCATTTCAAATAAATGAGACAAATTAAGGATGATATGTTCTGGGAAACTGTCGACCAAGAGCGGAGGTGAGCGACATCGATCTCAAAAGATGCATGCTCGACTGAAATTACTTCTGAAATGTGAGAAAATGGAAGAGAGCATTATAGGGTGATGCTATTCTTAAGCAATTTTAAAGCAAGCAAATGCACAATCAAATATCACAACAGAATTAAATATCGCAACTAGTTGGCTAGTCCATTCATTGTTTTTTTCAACTGAAATAAAGTTCACATTCCCGATAGTGCACAGATTTTAAGTGGATAATAGCTTGATGAATTCTGACACATCCCTCAGTGACAGCCACCCCAAGGAAAGTACAGAACATGTCCACGACTCCAGAAAGTTCCCTCTGCTCCCTTTCCAGTCTAGTCCTGCCTCTCGTCCTAAAGATAACCACAGCAATGATTCCTCTCAAGTTTGCAAAAAAAAAAAAAAAAAAAAGGCCAGGTTACCTACCAGGTGGGTGCTTGGTGGCTGCACTATATTTAGGAACGTAAGGTGCAGGGTGGACAGAAAGCATTTATGTCAAGGGGCATCTGAAAACTTGGATGTGCGTGCTGGGGCTCTTAATGCCCCTCCTCTTACACTCTGACACACGTGGGGCTCGACCTTCCCTGTTCTCCGGAGTGCACAGGTTCGGGAAGACGGTCCCCTGCAGCCCGGTGGCACACACAGCTCTGGAAGACCACCGGGCCCGGCCACCCAACACACCTGGCCTGGGTCTAGACCACCAGAACCCCTGAGTCTTCCAGGATGTATCTGTCCCTAAAGGAAGACTGAAGGTCGTCGGGTGGCCCACAGGCCCAGGCGGGACGCGCTACAACTCAGAGGCAGCGCCCGGCCAGGGCCATCGCAGCGGCCACTGTTGTGTGTGCTCAGCGGGTGTGTGACAGGCGTGAGGACAGTATTTATTTAACACCTGCACAGCCCAGCCCCGGGCACTGGGTCTCAACGCCTCTCACCTATCAACATTCAGTCCACAAATGCAGAAGGCAGGGGCGCTCATCACCCCCACTTCACAGGTGGGCCAGGAAGGCCAGAATGGTCAGCTGAGTTCCCAGAGCCAGAGAAGCCATCTCTTCCAGTGCTTACTCGGGTCAGAGGGAAGGAATCGCTGTCCTAGGAGCCTGGGGAACCCATAGCCCCCCACCCCAACCCATTTCCACCACGGTGGGGAGAAAAAGGATGCCCCCCCAGACCACGGGAGGTAAAAGCGCCTGCAGGCCGGAAGGCGCACAGAGCATCCTGGAATGTTGTTTCTGGACGGCAGCTCCTGGATCATGCGGTCTCGTGGCCTCAGCTGACAGATAAGGAACCAAAGGCCCCGGGTCCAGCGACGTGCCCCAGGTCACGCGGCTGGCTGTTGGCCGCGTCTGGCACCCGGCGAAGGAATTCTGGGCGCCGATGCTCTGGGTGGGCATTTCACAGTTGCCGGCAGCAGCCTAGCTCCGCCTCCTAGGGCTGTGCCTCGGTTTCCCCACCCGTAAAATCAGGACCGTGGTCTACATGGTTGTGCTCAGACGCTAGCTGCACACTTTAAAGGACTAGCTGAGCCCTGTCTTTACAGCCTGGGGCCAGCGAATCTCAGGGTACGTAGATAAGCAATTGCTGACCCCTCGCCTGCACAACTCGGCTCTGAACATCCTCTCTGCTCAGAATCAAGGGGGAAGTGACGCTGTCTTTCTGTCACAGGCGACCCGAGCACCACCCTGCCCGTGTCCCAGCGGCCTCATTTCCTTGGCTGGCCCAGGGCGCTGCGGTCACTGCCCCCCGGCTCATCTCTGTCCACTTGCTTCTTACGGATTTCCCAGATTGCCTTACTCCACATGCTTCCCGTGGAAGGGTTGCTTATCTTGCAGGACGCCCTGGGAACTAGAAGAGGTCTGTGGCTATTGAAATCTGAACAAAAGAACTTTACCGCTGGGCACAATGGCACACGTCTGTAATCCCAGCACTTGGGAGGCTAAGAAAGGAGGATCACAGACTTGAGGCCAGCCTCAGCAACTTAGCAAGACGCCGTTTCCAAATAAAATATAAAATAGGGTTGGAGATGTGGCTTGGTGGTAGAACACCCCTGGGTTCAATCCTCAGTATGAGACACACACACACTTATACTAAGTACACAAACAAGAAAGAGAGGATGCGAGACAGTGAGACAGTTCCGGGTTGAGGCTGGATTCTGCCACGGTAGCTAGAGAGAGAGTTTTCTGAGGGCTCCTGCCCTGTCCTCAGCTCCAAAGAAAACACTTGGCAACCTGAAACCAAGAGAGGGTGGATTCGGGAGACTGTTCAGAGCTCTGGCTGTGGGAGGCGGAGGAGATTAGGGGCCTCGCTAGGTGGCAGGATCCGAGTGAGCCTTGGTCAGCATGCCCTCGTGGCCTCGAGCTGCCAAGACCTCAGGCCTGTGAGAGGAGGACACGTACATTTGCTCCGAGTGGTCTCAAAAGACCTCACTCCTTGAAATGCTGGGTCTGATGCACGAACCAGGGCTGGTGTCCTGGGTCTTTGGCTGATAAAGAAAGTCTGCCCTTTGCCGGGTGTGGTGGCGCATGCTTGTAATCCCAGTACTTGGGAAGGCTGAGACCGGGTTTGTGGCCAGCCTTAGCTACTTAGTGAGGCCCTCCGCAAGTTAGTGAGACCCTGTTTCAAAATAAAGAACAAAAAATAGGGCTGGGGGTGTAGCTCGGAGGTAGAATGCCCCTGAGTTCAATTCCCAGTACCACAAAGAAAAGAAAAAAAAAAAAAGAAAAGAAATTTAGTCCCTATAGCCAGGCGTGGTGGCACACACCTGTAATCCCAGGACTCAGGAGGCTGAGATAGGAGTGTCGCAGGTTTGAGGCCAGCCTTGGAAATGTAGAGAGACTCTCGGCAATTTAGTAAAACCCTGTTTCAAAAAAAAGAGAAATAGGGTAGAGGGTGGTGTAGTTCAGTGGTAGAACACCCTGGGTTCAATCAATCCACGGTACCACCACCACCACCACAAGAAAAAAAAAAAAAAAAAAAAAAAAAAAAGGGGGAAAAAAAAAATTTTTTTTTTTTTTTTTTTTTTTGCGGTACTAGGGATTGAACTCAGGGGCATTCTACCTCCGAGCTACACCCCCAGCCCTATTTTTTATTCTTTATTTCGAAACCGAGTCTCACTAAGTTGCGGAGTGCCTCACTAGGTAGCTGAGGCTGGCCGCGAACCCGGATCCTCCGGTCTCAGCTTCCCGAATGCTGGGATTACAAGCGTGCGCCACCACGCCCAGCTGAAAAAAAAGAAATTTAATCCCTCAATTTATACACTAATAGCATTTGGAGCTGGGGCCCTTGGGAGGTATTTGGGGCCTGAGAACTCTGCCTTCACAGATGGATGAATCCATGTGTGGATTGATGGGTCGATGGCCCATCACCACGGGCATGGCTTTGTTGTAAAAGGGAGCTCTCCCTGGCCAGCCTGCTCGGTCTCCCCCAGTGATGCCCTCCGCCATGTTGGATGCAGCACAGGGCCCTCCCCGGAGCCCGCACCATGCTCTTGGACTTCCCGGCCTGCGGGACTGCAAGCCCAATAAACCTCTATCCTTTACGAACCCCAGCTCGTGGCATTCAGTGATAGCAACAGAAAAGGCACTCGGACAAGGGCCTCGGAAGCAAATCTTGGAAGTGGGGCGAGTGGGAGTGGTTTGTGGGAGCCAGGAAGGCAGGAAATGTATGAGCCGAACCATGCGGACCAGCCTGTCTCCAAATCGGAGGAACCCACTTTTCCTCGGGCATGTGGTATTGTTACTGTATTTTTCACGGGAGGAGAAACAGACTTCCCTATCAGCCCTGCCTCTTGACCACATTCCGGCTGGCTGGGGTTTCAGGGAGGGGAGGATCCCCCAAATGTCCCTGGCTGGATGCCCCTCCAATGCAGGGCACAGCCAGTCCAGAAGGGGACTGCAAGGCTGAGTTCACAGAGGAAGAAGCCCACGTTGGTCAGCTTGGAGCCCTCGTGGGGTTGGTAGACACGGACCTGAAAGCTGTTTGTTGAGTTGACTTGGATTAAAGGGGGCAGAGGTTCATTTCTGAGCAACATGTGTTTCGCGTTAACTCCCGTTTCTCTGTTAACCGCTGACCTTCTCCTCTCTGAGCCCACGGCTCCATCTCACGTTACACAATCACAGCTGATGGCAAGTGGGGGGCTGTGCCCAGCCCCCTGACGTGCAGCCCCCTCCTCCGAATTCACACGCCCTCGGAGGTGGAAACCCCAGGCAGTGTTTTGAATGCCTGCCCTGCTAATTCAATTATCTACCGCCTGCTCTGGGAACCAAGGGAGCGGAATCCTGCGTGTCCCCAGTTCTGCTACGGGAGGCTTAACTTTTGCCAGGATGGCCATGGTTATATTAATTTTAGGAGGCGAAGGCTTGAGAATCAAACTCATACTCATAAAATGACTGGGAAATGAGCCAGGCGTGGTGGCGCACGCTTGTAATCCCAGCATTCGGGAGGCTGAGGCCGGAGGATCCGGGTTCATGGCCAGCCTCAGCTACGTAGTGAGGCACTCCACAACTTAGTGAGACTCGGTTTCAAAATAAAGAATAAAAAATAGGGCTGGGGGTGTAGCTTGTAGCTCGGAGGTAGAATGCCCCTGAGTTCAATCCCCAGTACCGCAAAAAAAAAAAAAAAAAAAAAAAAAAGACTGGGAAATGATACCCATTCCTAAGATGTTCACTACTAGAGCGATAAATAAGATAGCCGCATACTTTCAGCAAAAGGTGAGCTATGTGCACAGTTGCTTTACAGTTTTATAGTCTCCCACCTTATATTTTATGGTAAATCACATTGCTTTGACTGACTGTTGAGAGTTTCTTGGTATTGACCAAAGACCAATAAGAGATGGCATTATTTTTTTATTTTTTTTTATTTTTGCGGTACTGGGGATTGAACCCAGGGGCATTCTACCTCTGAGCTACACCTCCAGCCCTATTTTTTATTCTTTATTTTGAAACAGGGTCTCATTAAGTTGCGGAGTGCCTCACTAGGTAGCTGAGGCTGGCCACGAACCCAGATCCTCCGGTCTCAGCCTCCCGAATGCTGGGATTACAAGCGTGTGCCACCATGCCCGGCTAAGAGAGATGGCATTATTATTATCATTATTACAAATAATTGTTCTTTTTCTTTTTTTGAACAATCATGACCCATGCCTCGGGTATGGTGGTCCACTATTGTAATCCCAGTACTGGGGAGGCTGAGACAGGAGGGTCCCAGGTTCAAGGCCAGCCCTCAGTAATTTATTGACACCTTGTTTCAAAATAAAAAAATAAATAAATTAGGGCTGGGGGTGTAGCCCAGTGGCAGAACGACCCTGAGTTCAATCCCTAGTACCACAAAAATGAGTAAATAACCATGAAGCATATCTCTAATTTTTATAAACATATATTAATTGTATTAGTGGGATTCAGTGTGATATTTCTATAGATGCATATAGTATGTACTGATCAAATCCAACCTTTTTTTTTTTTTTAACACTTTCTCCCTCCATAAAAACTTATTATTGCTCAAACAAAGAGTTCTGGTTTGGAACGGAAAAGGGTAACCAAAAGAAAGCCCCTGATAGCTGTCCACAAGTACCAGTCCACTGCAAATCTGCGGCTCTGGATCAGGAGGAACAAGAAGCTGAGGATGACCTCCTCTCCTTTAACACCAGAGAGGAAAAGACAGTAACATTAAAATGCCTGAAGAGATCATAACCTCACCTCTAGCTGTCTCATCTAAGTAAAGACACTTGCTTTCCCAGCCCCCACCCCATCCCTAAGGCCATCGCCACTGTGAAGGGTCCGAAAGGTCGGGGTGAGGCTGAGACCACAACCGAAACAGAAAATAAAGGGGCAAGCTTCAAAACTGACATTTCAGAGCATATGACCTATTGTGTAATTTTGATCTCTGTGTGAGCCTGACATTATTTAGTGAACAGAGTCACCTCTTGCTTGTGATACAGGTTGATGAATTTTGTTCCCATCAACTTGAGGGCTGGGCTAACTCGGTGCCCTCCCCCCATTCCTGTCCCTCCCCCGGGGGGGGGCCTTTTCCTCTGGGGGTGACAGACCAACATGCTGGGAAGTCAAAAGTGCAGGGCACACCAGGCTCCCTGCAGAAGAACATCCATTTACATTTAATCAGATAGACGGCCCCCTGTCTCCAAGGGCGCAGGGCTGGCCTTAGCGGGAGTCAAAGAGATACAGTTGGGAAGTCGTTTCAGAGGAGCAGTGACACCAAAGAATTTCCAGATGCGGCCAGACTCTCTGCGGTGAGAAAGGGAGCTCTAAATATGTTATCTGAGCACTTGACATGCATGCCAAAAATGTTTTCCTTGCACAGATAATGAAACATTTTGGAAGCACAATGGCCTGTTGACTTGGATAATAAATGAGCCGGTAACCTGCTCGGGGGACTCGGCGCAGACCTTAGAATTGCATCCATTTGTTTGAATTCTGCTTCTAGCTCTGGGATCCCCTCTTCAGCAGAGAATCAAGCTCAGGTCCATCTTATGGTAAAGGATTCACTAAGTTGCCTCTGCATTCATTAGATAAATTGCTTATTACCCTTTTACTTATTTTTTTTTTTTTATGGTACTGGGAGTATTCTACCTCCAAGATATACCCCTGGCCCTTTTCATAGTTTGTTTTGCAACAAGGTCTTACTAGGTTGCTGAGAAAGTTGCTGAGGCTGGCCTCAAACCTGAGATCCTCCCGTCTCAGCCTCCTGAGTCCTGGGATCACAGGTGTGCACCACTGTGCCTGGCTTACTCTTTAATAAAAAAGTAAATAACAATTGTTTTGTGGATGTACCGCCATCTAACTTCTTAGACTACCTTCCCGAGAGAACACACAGCAGCTCAGTGAAAAGTGAAACTCAGATGTCACTCATGAAGTCTCAGGCTCCAAGAACTCCACGGGAGCTTCAGGTCCTAAGTTTACAGAATTACAGCCAAGTAGGTAAAGCGGGCTCCCCACAGCTGGGGAGCGAGAGAGAGAGAGCGGTGTCTCAGAGTCTAATGATGTTGAGATAGTTCCCCTTGGTCCCCAGGCACTTGAAGTGCCCGTCAGAAAGTCATTTTCCTGTTTTTGTGCTTCTGAAGCATACACAATTAGTCCTCGGCAGGTTAAATTGGAACCATGTGTTTCTGGGTAACAGCTGATGCACTCTGCTCAGCCTCGGCAAATTTCCTGTGCTCCACTCGGGTAGCGACCCAGCAGCCTGCGACGGCAGGGCTCTGCGTCACGTTGCTTTGCAGGAACGGAGAGAAGTCAGCTCACTACAGAATCACCAGCTTCGAAGGCCTCTTCATGCCAGAGACCAGGAAACGCCAGGTTAAAGCGTGGGCATTCCAACTGGCCTCCGTGCTGGCGGTGAAGAGTTACCGCTTCCAGATGTCACGCTGCTGTGAGCATCTGCAAGACCCTCAGGCTCCTCGATAAGGCCAGGCGCTTTCAGTCAGCGGGGAGACGGCACGGCTGCCTTGATTTATCCTCTGTCCACTCGGGGGAAGGGCACCCTCTGACCCACACTGTGAGCAAACAGCCTGGGCTGGAGCCCGTCCCCAGCTCCCAGAGGGTGTGTTGAGAGTAATCCGTACACAGAAAAGCACGCTCGCTCTCTCCCGCTGGCCTGGCCCACATCGATGGAGCCCAGGAACGAGGTAGCTCTAGCGCCAGAATTCAATCAGCCATCTCCCCACTTTTTAAGTATTTGGCTTCTGTTGGAAAAAAAAAATTTTTTTTTTTTTAAACAAACCCAATCCTGACCCATTTCAGGAGCTTGATTATTCAGGTCAGATCCATCCATGTGCAAAAAGAAGAAAAAGGAAAAACAAAGATGTCCGAGGGCTGTTGCTGAGCTCGGCGATGTGTACGTGGGCAGGCGGTGGGGGGATATGTTTTCTTAATATCTCCCCGCAGAGTGGGAGGAGTGTTCAGTTTGCTCTTAGCAGCTTTCCTTGATGGTAAGTCATTCGGCCTCACTGCAGAGTTGCCCCTGATTGCTTTCCTCACCTGGAAAGTAAGACAAACTCTGGGGTGGGTCAGCAGAATTTGTCCGAGGCTAGGCTAGCTTGGGGATTTCGACTCAATGCAAATTTCTCAAGTTCTTAGGACACCTGGGGTGCTCTGCTGGATATGCTGCACCTTAGGACGATTCTACAGATGCGTCCTAAGGCTGATGGGGATTCCCCACGGAGTAAGGCTAGCCGATTCTTTCATTTATCTGAGCACCTATGACACAAAATGCTATGGATATACAGACAACAGAGGCTTTCCCCTTTACTCTTACGGTATTTTTAATTTCCCGGAAAAAAGATAGACAATCAAAAATAGTCATTCCTAGTGGTGATGACTTAAAAATTAATACACAGGTTGGGAGGCTAAGACTGGAGGATGTGGGTTTGTGGCCAGCCTCAGCTACTTAGTGAGACTCCTCCGCAACTTAGTGAGACCCTGTTTCAAAATAAAGAATACAAAAATAGGGCTGGAGGTGTAGCTTGGAGATAGAATGCCCCTGGGTTCAATCCCCAGTACTGCCAAAAAATAATACTAAAAATAAATACACTGGGAAATGGACTGGAAAGCCCCAGGCTTCGCAACTTCAGGGAAGGAGGTCAGGGAAGACTCGCTGGGGAGGTGGACTGGGCTCAGACCTGTGTTGTGTGGAGCCAGCTATGCAGAGAGCCGAGGGACATGGGCCTCAGAGAAGCAGGACCACGGGCGGGGTGGGGAGACAGGACGGAAGCAAGGATGCGTAAGTTGGGTCTTGAGGATCGACTGGGCTTTCTGCAGCCAGAGGAAAGGGAGAAGCCATCAGCGAGGTCGGGAGTGCAGGGAAGTTCATGGCGGGTGTGCTCAGTCTCCAGGGTCCAGAGAGATGGAGGCTGAGGCCAGCTGAGAAGCTGGGGGAGGGGACAGTGTAGAAAACGGCCTGGAGAGTCGGGGTTTTAGACCTTATGGTTTGTCCGTTAAGCTCTCCTTGATGACTTTTTTTTGTATTGGTGATTAAACCCAGGGGCATTCTACCTCTGAGTTATGCCCCCCTCATTTCTTTTTGAAACAGGGTCTCACTAGGTTGCCGAGAGTCTCGCTAAGTTGCTGAGGCTGATTTTGAACCTGCGCTCCTCCTGTCTCAGCCTCTCTCCCAAGGGCTGGCATCACAGGTGTGCGCCGCCACGCCCAGTTCTTGAGGATCTTTTTGTAGAGACTCTCGGTGGTCTCTCACAGCATTACGAAATGATCAGGACGGGAGGTGAGCACAGGTGAGTCACAATGGAGCACTCACAGTCGGTGAGGAGGAGACACGTATCCATTTTTTGGTAAAAGTCTTAGGCAAGTTCTCCTGGCCCTCTTCGACTAACTAAACCAGTATGTAAAAAGGAATGTTAACTGCTATTAGCTTTCTAAGTAAGATAAGCTGTGTGTGTCTTAAGCACCTGATTTGTAAAACAATGCAATGATTTTTCCATACCCCCAACTCTGTAACCAAAAGGTATAAAACTGGCCTACACCAGAGTTCCAGGGGACAGCCTACAGTTTAGGCTGCTCCTCCTGGCCAGCTGGTAAATAAAGCGACCTCTTTGGCACAAATGGAGTCTGGTGTGTCTCTGTGGGTCACCTCAAAACAGAATTTTCATTTGCCCTGAAAATATGGAGGAAGCAAAAAGACTGCCGGAGGATGGGGGGAAAGAAAATGGAAGAAATTGTATTCTTTTTTTTTTTTTCTTTTTTCTTTTAAGAGCAGGGGAAGAAGGATGAGGTGATATATCTCCACTCCTCTGCGCCAGGGAACGAGGCAACTGTTTTCAATTTCAGCTAAGCAAAGGTCAGGGGAGGAATCAGAGCAGGAAAAGCTGCGGATAGTCATAACAGTCGGATCGGAGGGATACTCCGATGGCTTAAGCAGAGAACTTGCTGGAGTCACGAGTCGGCTGTGCCGCGGAGACATCTTGATCGTATTGCGTGGAAGATAGCACATTGGGTCACATAATCCCCCAGACTCAGAGGCTGTAATCCATCTCCTCCCCCAGGAGAGGGTTCTGGTTGGAGGGAACCTCTCACCTGGGGAGCTGGCTGGGTACAGGGCGAGCCCTTGGGTTTCTATAGGAAAAAAAAAATGAGGGTGAAGGAAGGGGGCCGTGCCGGAGGAAGCATGTGTTCGTGACAGAGGACGGTAGTAGAGACTGAAAAAGAATCGCGAGTCAGTCCATGTTGCTTGGGGTTATTTGTTGGGTTGGCTGCTATAAAGTGCCAGGCCTGGCTGGCGGACAAGCAGAGCCTCGGCCTCCAGCAGCCCTGCCGCGGGGGAGAGCTTCTTGTTGCAATTACTCGTCAAGCGTGGCTAAGCTGTAAAACTCAGGACTTGCCTTGTGTGAAATGCGCTGGCTCTAAAAACCAGCGTCACTGTCAATTGCCGTGGCCAGAGAAATAAATGACTCATATTATGGTAGAACCCCTAGTCCCCACTCCGGAGTGCGTGCTAACCGGCGCGTGCACAAACACACACACACACACACACACACACACACACACACTTCTGGAATGTCCAGTCTGGACACCGCGTGGGGGTAGCCTGGGAACTGGCATTTCCAAAGAGAGAAATCACATAGGGCTGGAACCGAGGGGGAGAAGCTGTTCAGAGAACGCAAATCTGGCAAGGCCTTCAAAAACAAAGAACTCATTACCAACCCCTGTGAGACAGAGCTTGAGTGTCCACATCCTGAATGAAGGTCTGCAGGAGTCCTTTCCTAACCACTCATATTTTAAAAATTCCAACTTTCCAGCCAGGCATGGCGGCATATGCCTGCGAACCCAGTACTCGGGAGGCTGAGGCAGGAGGATCGCAGGGTGGAGGCCCGAAAGTTAGGGTTGTAGGGTGGAGCCTCAGCCACTTAGCAAGACCCTGTTGCAAAGGTAAAATTGGGCTGGGGGTGCCACTTGGAGGTAGAATGCCCCTGGGCTCAATCACCAGTACCAAAATAAATAAGTAAAACCAAAAACCTAACCTTCCCTGCTCCCTGTCCCCTGGCCTCCTCTAGACCCCCTCCCCCCTAGAGTTTGCCATCATGTGACATACTGTATGTTACCAGAAGGTAAGCAACACGAGGGCTGGAAATAATAATAATAATTATTTTTGTCTCTTGTGTTCTCGGTAATAACCCCGAGCTTGAAAGATGCTGGGTGTAAAGTGTTTGTTGAGTGACTGGATAGATGGATAAAGAATCCCCACGACAGCCGCCATGTGGCAGGAACTGTCATCGCCATTTTGCAGACAAGGAGCGGGAGGAGCAGAAACATTCGAGTTACAGCACGCTAGCCCCGGCTGTCTGATGAACCACCCAGGGATTCCGCTGGAGCCTGATCCAGCAGGTCGGGGGGGGGGGGGGCTGGGGTCCTGCATGTCCCGGACTCTGTGGTCTAGGTGATGCTGGGGGTGCTGGTCCTGCGGGGAAGCTGTGCACCAGGCAGAGCGATGGTTGGAGGCCTTGCAGGTGACTGTCCAGTTGTAGGGCAGACTGAACACCAACGTAGCCACCCGTGACCTTGGCCATGCCCCCAATGCTTGTACGCCTCCATCTCCTCACCAAAAATAGCAGAGGGATGAAACGAATTTGTCCTGCTAGTGTGCTAGCCTATGCTTACCTGTGCAACGTTCTTAAAGTTATAATGACTTTTTTTTTTTTTTTTGGTACTGGAGATTGAACTCAGGGGCATTCTACTTTTAAACTATACCCCCAGCCCTATTTTTTTATTCTTTATTTTGAAACCAGGTCTCACTAAGTTGCGGCTGGCCGCGAACCCGGATCCTCCGGTCTCAGCCTCCCGAATGGAATGCTGGGATTACAAGCGTGCGCCACCACGCCCGGCTCTATAATGACTTTTTAGCTCAACATCTCACAGCTCCCTCTCCGAATCCTAGTGGAGTATGATGGGGTTATTTTCTCCTTCACCAAAACGGGTGGAGCCTGCGTTTATGTTGAGATCTATGATAATCCATATCTCCTAGCAAAAGAAAAATCAGAAATTCCTGCTGGATGTATTAGGTGAGTCTTTTGGGACAGGTTCCCAAAAGTGGACTTGTTGACATTTATATTTAAACATCTTCTTTTATTGGTGCATTGTAATCAGGCATCGTAACGAGGCTCGGAGCGACAGGAACGGACACGCGTACCGCGCTTGCTGTTTCCCTTGCTGCCGGTTTGCCTTTGGTGGTAGCAGCAGTGGAGAGTGACCATTTCTCCTCATCTTAACCAACAATGGATGTTAAGAGTCTTTCAGATTTCTGCCAGTTTTGACAAAGAGAAAATTTAAAAAGCCTCGTTTTGAGTTTGCATTGCTCTGATTACTGGTAAGGCTGGCCATCTTTTTATACATTTATTTGCCATTGAGATTTCTTGTCTTGTGAATTTCCTGTTCATTTCCCTTCATCCACTAATAATTTTTGGACTTTCCCACATCCTTCAAAACAAAAGCTGTGGGGATTTTTTTTTTTTTTTGGTCCAATAAAATAAATCTATTGTAAGCCTGATCAAGAAATAAAGATGAAAGATGATAAAAAAAAATAACCTAGAAATTATAAAAGAACCATACCCATAGGAAGATGTTTAAGAGTTTTTCACAATTTTATTCCCACAAGTATAAAAACCTAGTAAGATATGAATGAAGAAATCCAATTAGATCAATTACCTCAGGAAAAGAAATGTAAGAGTAGACAAAGACCTATACCTTTGAAAAGCACGTAGGTAGCTCTATAGGTACTTTTTTTTTTGCAGTACTGGGGATTGAACTCAGGGGCATTCTACCTCGGGGCTACACCCCCAGCCCTATTTTTTATTCTTTATTTTGAAACCAAGTCTCACTAAGTTGCGGAGTGCCTCACTAGGTAGCTGTATATAGGTACATTTCACCAAGCTTTCCAGAATGGATAATCCTTATAATCGTTCTCTATCCCAGAGAACAAAAAATAACGGACAGCTCATTCTAGGAGCCTAAGGTAACCCTGGTCTGGAAACGAGAATTTTAAAGCAGGCACATTCCCATCAAACAAGGAAACTATAAGCCAATCTCACTTTGAAAACAGATACCAAAATTCTAAGTAGGAATTGCACAATTGATTCCTTTTAAGAGAACGACATGTTCTGGGTAAAGGAGGATCTAACCTAGGAATGCTAGTGTGGTTTTCCACAGAGAAACAGAGTAAGAGAATTCATTGTATCCCTATTTAAAGGATTAAAAGGAAGATAACATGGCCCACTGGCCACCCGCATCCAGGGAATGAAAGCCTCACTCCACTTAAAGTCCCAGAAAGCTAAAGAGGAGAAGAACATCGTGAGCTGTGTGAGCCGACCAGGACCAGGTGCGTGCTCAGGCTCTGCCGAGCCAGGGCGGGCCTGGGCCGGGAACTTTGCTGGCTGCAGGACGCCCCTGCTGGAGGGGACTGAGCAGCAGTATCTGGGATTCTTACCTCTTCGCTGCCCCACATCACGTGTTTATTGTTTTGAGTACTAGGAATTGAACCCAGAAGCATTCTATCTCTGAGCTACACCCTCAGCCCTTTTTATTGTGAAACATGAGGCTGGCCTCAAACCCGCAATCCTCCTGTCTCAGCCTCTGAGTACTGGGATTACAGGCATGCACCCCTGCGTCCAGCCATGCATCTCTTTTTGTGTTGCTGGTCTCCTCGTCACTCCGGCCTCCCATGATGATTGCTGGTCAGACAGAGCGTGCGGCTTCTCCACTTGCTTAGTAAGATCCGCCAGTGAACTTGCTTTCCCGTAACATGCAAATGCCATGGGCTGGTCTGCTCACCTGGCTTGGCTGTCCTTGAGAGTTCCGTTACAGACCCGATGACAATTCTAAATATAGCTATAAAAATCCCAAGGGTTTGCTTCTGCCAAGGTGCTGAGCGCACTGTAGCCAGCTCATACCACGTGGGAGCCAGAGTCTACTCCGCTAGACTGACCAACAGTCCTGTCAATCTTCAGGAAAACCACTTCTGAGACCTCCTCCACAAGCCAGCCTTTTTTTTTTTTTTTTTGGGCGGTACTGGGGATTGAACTCAGGGGCATTCTGCCTCCGAGCTGTACTCCCAGCCCTATTTTTTATACTTTATTTTGAAACAGGGTCTCACTAAGTTGCGGAGTGCCTCACTAGGTAGCTGAGGCTGGCCGCGAACCCGGATCCTCTGGTCTCAGCCTCCCAAATGCTGGGATTACAAGCGTGTGCCACCATGCCCAGCTTCAAGCCAGCCATTTATAAACGTGCCCCAAAGTCCTTTCCGGCGGCCCTTCCTTGGCCTGATGATCAATAAAGAGGAAAAATGGGCACAGGTGACTTAAATTTTTTAAAATTTTGGTTGATAATTAATTTTGCTGTGTGTGAGTATATGTGTGTGTGTGTGTGTGTGTGTGTGTGTGTGTGTGTGTGTGTGTGAAGTCCCTCCCATGTGAACAACTCTTTAGAAAAGGTGCCTTATGAGAACATTCCTGGACGTTAGGGACAAGGTAAAAGAGTTCAGATGATTAATAGTATTTACGAGGGAGAGGGCTGGCGGGTAGCTCAGTGGTAGAGTGCTTGCCTAGCATGGGTAAGACTTGCCCTGGGTTCCATTTCCAGGACAAAAAGAAAAAAAAAAAAAAGAGGGTAGAGATGAGTGTTCGGTTCGCTAACCTCATGCTAGGTTTGGACTGTGGTGCGCTGCTGGTGACAGTACTGAGGGCCGCTGGGTCAGCCCAGCCCACAACCCTGAGGGCCGCCGGGTCCGCAGAGCACGCCGTCAAACATGAATGGAATCCTAGGAGAGCTTTCACCAACTGATCGGGCAACTGAAGCACGTGACCTGTTCCGCATTCACCACGCACATGGTTCTGCTTTCCAACCCAGGTGACCCAGGCCGACAGCACCACCGGAACCACGACAGCATCGCGGGGTGCTCTCTGAGCCCCTAGCCCAAGGGCGGGGCCTTCGACTGCGCTCACACGGGTCACACGCCGTGATTTTCAAGCGGGAGGGCGGCAAGGACCATCTGCCAGTTATCAAGCTTCCCTGGACACAAGGTTACCTCCAGATGACACGGGGGCAGACAGAGCTGCGTATTTCACACATAAAGTCGAGTTTCGACCTGTGCTTTTGTCTTGTGGATGAATCCCATACCCTCGGGTCCAGTGGCCCTTTGAGAATCTTTATGAGTTCCACTGTGGCTCTCTTCTGAGAAACGTATCCACACACTCAGGATTCCACAGACCGTCCCTGGGGCTCCCCGAGCCAGTGAAGCCCATCCCAGGAGTCAGGTTCCCAGCCAACCCTTCCCCGCCCCCCAAGAGACCCCTCCCACAGCATTCATCAAATTGCCTCCGTGTAGAAATTCAGGCATGGCGGGTCCGCTGGCTGTGTGTCCAAAGGGTGGGATGACTCAGGCTCTTTAAGCTCTCGGGTGGGAGTCAGGGTGGGTAGAATACAAAGTCTGAACAAGCTGGCTCAAGGCTGAAAGCAACAGTGGACTCACCACCATCTCCTGGACCTGGAACACCTCTGCACTGCCAGACGACAGGCGGCTGGGGAAGGAGACGCTGACGGACGAGCCGGGCAGGGCGCTGGGGCCGGCGTTGTAGACCTGTGGGTGTGGAACACACGGCACGTGTCGGTGCAAACCAGAGACCCTCGTTTCGTGTCCTGCAACACGTATTCTAAGAGTCCTTGAATCACACACAGAAACTCCAGGGTCATTACGTTAGGGGAAGTAAAATACGGAACGATGGAGAAGTCTAACAGAATAGACAGTCTTCTAGTAGGCACCTAAAATCCAAACTCCCAAATTATCAGTTACCTTTTAGCATTTTCTTGTCCTCTTCCTCCTAAAAATGATATTTCTTTTGACATAGCTAGAGTCGTACTCATGGAGTATTATATTTGGTGAGAACTTGGGCATCATAAGCTAGTCCAGCCGGGCGTGGTGGCACACGCTTGTAATCCCAGCATTTGGGAGGCTGAGACCGGAGGATCCGGGTTCGAGGCCAGCCTCAGCTACCTAGTGAGGCACTCTGCAACTTAGTGAGACCCGGTTTCAAAATAAAGTATAAAAAGTAGGGCTGGGGGTATAGCTTGGAGGTAGAATGCCCCTGAGTTCAATCCCTAGTACCACAAAAAAAAAAAAAAAAAAAAAAAAAAAAAAAAAAAAAAAAAAAAAAAAAAAAAAAAGAAAGAAAAAAAAATAAGCTAGTCCAGAGGTTCTCAAATGTCATCATAGCATGAGAATTACCCCCAGGGGCTTGTTAAAGCGCAGATCAGTGGTGAGGGGTGACAGTGTGTGGGGTCATGCCCAGAGTTTCTGAAGCAGTGGGTCTGGGGAGCATCTGCATTTCGAAGAAGTTCCCAACAGATGCTGTTGCTGGCTGTGCTGGAGTCGTTTGTCCCTGAGAACCACTCATGTACCATAACCCTTTACTTTTATAGACTGAGGTATCTGAGACCAAGAGGACTGCCCCCAAACCAGGTGATCTAATACAGAAAGGACGGTTTTAACTATACTCTCTAGCTCGTTTTGTTTCTCTGTCACAAGTCACTTATTAATATTGTTTGGTGAAACTTGGGTGTATCCTTTCTATTCTAGCATTTGGTCTGATAAAAATCTTTAATTTTTGGTACTGAGGATTGAACCCAGGGACACTCACCTCTGAGCCACATTCCCTATTTTATTTTTTGAAACAGGGTCTCGCTAGGTTGATGAGAGTCTCACTACTGGCTGGGGCTGTCCTCGAACCTGCGATCCTCCTATCTCAGCCTCCCAAGTACTGGGATTACAGGTGTGCACAACCATGCCTGGCTGAAAAATCTCTTCTAATCTTCTCTACCATCCTCTTCATTTTCTGCTTCCAGAAGCTAGTCATCTCTCAAGAGAAGAGGAGAAAGACGGTGGCCACGGAGAGACCAAAAAGAGTAAGGAGAGCAAAGGCCAAACATGAACGGAATACGAAGAAGAAAAAATAAAATAAAAAGACAGGTAGCTCTATCGAGGCAGAAAGTAGATCAGTGGTGGCCCAGGGCTGGGGACAGGGAGAACCAGCAGTGTGACACACACGGTGTTGGGACCTCAAAGATGTCCACGTGTCCCTGTCCTAATGTTTGGAACCTGGGAATGTTACGTGATGTGAAAAGGTGGAATTAAGGCTGCTACTAAAAGAACTTCAAAATACAGAGGTTATCTTGGATTATCCAAGTGGACACCTTATAATCACAAGACGCTTATGTAGGGACGGAGGAGACAGAGAAGTCCAAGTCGGGGAGAGAATCCAGGGAGGATCCCCTGACGGCTGCTGGCGTGGGAAACAGAAGGGGCTGAGAACTCCACACAGCCGCTAGGAGCCAGAGAAGGTGAGAAATGAGTCCTCCCCGGGTCCTCCAGCAAGGAGCACCGCCAGCCCTGCAGCTCCGGGAAGCCCATCGTGGACGCCTGTCCTCCAGAATGTAAGATAATCAACGTGGATTGTTTTAAGCCACTAATTTAGTGGTAATTTGTTACAGCAGGAAGTTAATACAGGCATATCTTTTTTTTTTAAATTGTGCTTTAAAAATATTGTGGGTTTTTTTTGTTTTGTTTTTTTTAACAAATTAGAGCTTTGTGACAACTCTGCATGAGACAAGTCTATTGGTGCCATTTTCTCAGCAGTAAGCACTCAATCTGTGTCTGTGTCACTTTTTTTTTTTTGTACCCAGGGGCATTCTACCTCTGAGCTACACCCTAGCCCTTTCTATTTTTTTTATTTTGAAACAAGGTCTTGCTAAGTCACTGAGGCTAGCCTCGAACCTGCCATCCTCCTGTCTCAGTCTTCCAAGTACTGGAATGGCAGGTGTGTGCCACCGTGCCTGGCTTGGGTGTCACCAATTTTTTATTTTCACAATATTTCAGACTCCTTCGTTGTTATTGTATCTGTTATGGTGATCTGTGGTTGAAGTTTTTCTCTTCTTTTGGTGCTGAGATTGGCCCAGGGTCTTTTTTTTTGCGGTACTGGGGATTGAACTCAGGGGCATTCTACCTCTGAGCTACACCCCCAGCCCTATTTTTTATTCTTTATTTTGAAACTGGGTCTCACTAAGTTGCGGAGTGTCTCACTAGGTAGCTGAGGCTGGCCTCGAACCTGGATCCTCCGGTCTCAGCCTCCCGAATGCTGGGATTACAAGCGTGCACCACCACGCCCGGCTTGGCCCAGGGTCTTGAATGTGCGAGGGAAGGGCTTTAATCCTGAGCTGCACCCCAGCCTTGTGGCCAGGGATCTCTGATGTTATTTCCTGCAACTGTTTTGGGGTGCCATGAACTGTGCCCACCTAGGACTCTGAACTTAATAAATGTTGTGTGTTTTGACTGTTCCGTTGGCTTTCCATTCCCCCATTCTCTCTCCCTCTCCTTGGTTCTTTCTATCCCCCGAGACATAACAATACTGAAACCCAGCCAGTTAATAACCCTCCAGTGGTCTCCGAGAGCTCAAGTGAAAGGCAGGGTTGAGCATCTTTCCCTGAAATCCGAAGCTAAGCGCGATTAAGCGTAACGAGAAAGGCATGTCGGGAGCCGAGACAGGCCAAGAGCCGGGCTCCTTGCGCCCCTGAGCCAAGTTGCGAATGCAAAAGGGAAAGTTCCTGAAGGAAATTGAAAGTGCTACTCCAGTGAACGCATGAATGATAAGAAAGCAAAAGAGACTTCTTGCTGATCTGGAGAAAATTTTTAGTGGTCTGGGTAGATGATCAAACTACCCACAACATTCCCTTCAGCAGAAGCCTAATCCAGAGCAGGGCCCTCCCCCTCGCTGATCAGGGAGGCTGAGGAGGCAGCAGCAGAGAAGTTTGATGCTAGCAGAGGCTGCCTTAAGAGGTGTAAGGGAAGGCATCTCCCTAACATGAAGAGAGGAGGAGAAACGGCGTGCGTGGATGTAGAAACCGCAGCAAGTTATCCAGGAGCGATGACGCGGCTACATGAAACATCTCCAATGTTGATGAGACAGCCTTCCAGTGGAAGATGTCCTCTAGGACTTTCATAGCTGGAGAGGAGAACTCGGTGACTTTCTTTTTAGGGATGAATGTGGTTGGTGATTTTAAGTTGCAGCCACGACTCCATCCTAGGGCCCTTAAGAATTACACCAAATCCACTCTGCCCAGGGCTCTGCCTGGACGATGGCGGCATATCTGTTTGCAACATGGTTAGCTGAATATTTGAAGCCGGCTGTCGAGATCTACTGCTCACTGACAATGCTCCGGGTCACCCAAGAGGGATGCTGGAGATAGACAGAGATGAATGCTGTTTCCACGCTGGGCCCACAGCCCCCGTTCTGTAGCCCATTCTTTCTTTCTTCTGTGGTACTGGGAACCCAGGGGCATTCTACCCCCAAGCTACACCCCCAGCCCTATTTTTTTTTTTTATTCTTTATTTGGAAACAGGGTCTCACTAAGTTGCAGAGGGCCTCACAAAGTCGCTGAGGCTGGCCTCGAACCCGGATCCTCCCATCTCGGTCTCCCAAAGTACTGGGATTACAAGCGTGCGCCACCACGCCTGGCTACATTTGGTATCTTTTGTGTAACCACTATTCCTCTTGTTTTCTTTCTTTCAACGCCCGTACCCTCTTTGTGAAATGGTCTGTGGCATTCAAACCCTTCTAAGTCATTTCCCAAACTACAACTTTTATCGCAAGACACCTCAAAAACTGTAAGAGAAGACTACAAGTGATTTAAGTGAAATAAATCCACTTGGTCTTAATCTGGTTTCTATCCAATTGCAAAAGGCAAAGGGGAAAAAAAAAATCAACTTGGAGAGGCAATTCAGGAAGACAGAGGTGTAATTCACAGCTGTCCCTCTGCAGTCTCCAAAGAAAGCCCTAACCCCATCGCTCCGTCTCCCCTGTAAATCAAGGGCAGGGTGTGACAGCTGGAGCTAGCTGGTCAGAGGCGCATCCTCCCCGAGCTGGGAACATGTGTTATCCATCATTGTTTCCGAGGTCTCCTGCCTGACAGGACTCCGGAGAGAGGAAGGCCATTGTTTGCGAGAGTCCACAAGGGTTTTATTGCCTCGTTCTCCGCTTCCTCACCCCATCATTATTGGTCAACCTCTAAGGCCACTTAGGAGAGGCCACAGGAAAGGAAGATGATAATTATTCAGCCACAACAGTGAAGGCCAGAGTGGGGAGCCGTGGGTGAGGCGGGGGCGAGATGCAGGAGCCAGAAGATGTGGGCTTTAGAGAACTCTGGGCGAGACGGGCCATGGCTCTGGCCTGGTCTCGGTTCCAGCCCTCTCACTCAGCTCTGGGCCCTGTCACACATCCTTCCGAATTTGGGCCAACATTTCCTGGAGCTTGGGGTTCACGTACTGAACTGCTGACCAGGGAGTCCACATTTTAAAATCAGGGGTCAGCAAACTACGGCTTGCAGGACAAACCTGGCCCAACACCTGTGGCCGTGCAGCCTGCAAGCTAGGACTTGTTTATATCATTCAATGGTTGAAGAGAAGGCTAGGGAATGTAGCTCAATGGGAGAGCTCCTGCCTAGCGTGCTGGAGGCTCTGGGTCCTAAAAAAATAAAATGTTGGGGAAGAAAAAAAAAATCAAAAGAATAACAATCTTTTGTGACACATGCAAAAATTCTAAGAAATTCGAATTTCAGTGTCCAAAGCTAAAGTTAGTTGTGTGTGACAGTGGCGTGGTTGGCTAGTTGCCCCAGCAACGGTATGGTCTCCAAAGTCTAAAACACTTACCTTCTGGCTCTTATTCAGAAAGAGTTTGCCACCCCTAATGAAGACGAGGGACCTCGTTCTCCATGAAGCCCACGATCCACACTGAGGGGCCCCGGGAGAGGTGGCCCTTAATTTGTGACTGAGATGAACCAGCCCTGGCTCCGAGGGGGAGCAGCGCCTTCATCCCCCAGCGGGGTGGGGAAGGGGGTTCGCATGGCCTCACACTGCATTGACCCTGTAAAACTGCACTTCCTAAAAGCTGGTTCCGGGGGCTGGGAGGAGTGGGCACCGGGCTGAGTCGGCTGGAAAATCCCAGGAGGAAGTGATACAGCAAGGCCTTGGGGTGCCCTGTCCACAGGCAGAGGATGATAGAGAGCAGAAAGGGGTCCTCTGGGACCGCTGGGGCTGGAGCATCAGCTGTCCAGAGGCCTTCTGTGGGGGAGGCTGACCTTCTCCACGGTGTGTCTCTCCTCCCAAGCTACGAAAACCAGAGGAGCCTGCGCGTGGGTGGTTACGGAGCAAACACACCCACGGCACACCACACCGGCCAACCAGACTGGCCCGTTAGTCGTCTTTTGGTAGGAGACGTCCCCATGGGGCCTTGGGTTGGTGCCTGCTGGCAGAGGTGGCCTCGGGGGACGGGTACCTGCAGGGTAACGTTGAGCGGCTGGAAGCTGCACTCCTGGTCATCCAGCTGAATGAAGTTGGAGGGGTCCACAGACTCGCCATACACAAAGGAGGTTGGAGAAATGATTCTGGAAGAGGAGCACAGGAAAGCTGTCATCCTGGGCTGGCTGACACCACGGTCACACTGTCCCGAGAGTACGAACATGTGTCTCCTCTCTAATCCCCTGTCTCCCACCAGACTCTTCCCTTGTGGAACTAGGACTTCTCTCTCCTGTGAAGGGACACGGCCAGTCCACGGTTTCTGAACAGACGTTTCTAGTATGACTTCTCGTATTAGGCCACACGGATAAGCTACATACACATTGCAAACGGGGATTACATTTCCTAAATGAGGAGGTCTTAAAAATCAAAGCTGCACGGATGTAACTTGAGAAGGTTATGCTGAGCGAGATCAGCCAGTGTCAGAAGGCAAATAATTGTATGTTTTCTCTCCTCTGTGGAAGCTAGAGAGAAATGGGGAAACAAGGATACTCTCAGATAGACAAGCAGAGTCCAGTGGAGGGACAGAGGGATTTAGGGGAGAAAGGGGGGGGCAGAGACATACAGAAGGTAACAGTTGAAATAATTCTATGCACATATCTTAAACTACCAACGCCAATCTCAAAGACAAGTACTACAAGGGAGAGCAGGGAGAGAGGCGGGAACCCCAGGAAAATGCTCCAAGAGTTGAGTGCATGTACGTTCCTATAACTGCACACCTCAGTATGCTGTATAATTACAAGGCACCAATTAAAAGAAGAGAGAGAAGCCGGGCGTGGTAGCACACGCTTGTAATCCCAGCATTTGGAAGGCTGAGACTGGAGGATCCCAGTTCGCGGCCAGCCTCAGCTACCTAGTGAGGCACTCCGCAACTTAGTGAGACCCGGTTTCAAAATAAAGAATAAAAAATAGGGCTGCAGGTGTAGCTCAGAGGTAGAATGTCCCTGAGTTCAATCTCCGGTACCGCAAAAAATAAAATAAAATAAATAAAAAAAAAATAAAAGAAGAGAGAGAGAGAAAATCAAATATATCCTGTATGAAGCTATCAGTGCCAATCTCAGTAACATAAACGGGGAAGGGAAGGAGAAGGAACCGGATCATGTGCCGTGTGCTCCGAGGTCTCCATCACTCTGAATCTCGTTACGATGTATAATTGCAATGCATCAATGAGAGTATATTTTTTAAAAAATTTTAAATCAAAGCTACAGTGATATTTTTAAAAACTGAATTATAAAATTATGCATTTTCTCTTTTGTCCCTTGAAAAACATGTTGAAGGCTCGAGGAAGATGAGCATAAGCTTTTAAGAAATAAACATAAATGAGTTATATGTTTGGCATCCTCAGCTCCGCTCTGTGACAAATTCATTTTAGAAGCTTAATTTAAATTTGCCAGACTACCACATTCGCTAGAAATTAGGTGCCTGGAAGCTAAGTCAACCCAACGATGGCATCTTGCCCGAGATTTCAGATAGCGGCTACCGAAGCAGCGGTGATTAAAAATTCAAGCTTAGTCTGGAGCAATGCTTCGGACATGGTGGCTATGAACAAACCCTGGGAAGAAATGGAGCCCTGACTTACACCCCCAGACAAGTCCCGGGTCTTGGATGCTCAAAGCCCCCGCTCACGTCAACACGACGTAAGATCTGGGGCTCGAGTCCGTGTAGACAATGAGCCATCCCTTTTCAGTTTCCTCGCCTTATTTTAGTAGCGCGGCGAGTTCTCAGCCAAGCCAAGTGGTGAGCCCTGGTTCACGGAAACTTACTCCGTTTTCCATTCCTGGGAGGGTCAGAGGGGGAAATCATTTAACTGACGGCTTCAGCGGGGTGTTAACACCTCCCAATCAGGTCTCCTAAGGCCTGGCAACATGACCACGTGGGTGGGAGGCGTTTTCTCTTTGTCCCCAAGGACAGGGCTTGACTCTGGGTCTATTTCTCATGTGCCTTGGATGGGACAAATAAATAAACCCTCTGGTTAAAAATAGAAGCGTGAGCCGGACATGGTGGCGCATGCTTGTAATCCCAGCATTCGGGAGGCTGAGACCAGAGGATCCAGGTTCGCGGCCAGTCTCAGCTATCTAGTGAGGCACTCCACAACTTAGTGAGACCCTGTTTCAAAATAAAGAATAAAAAAAATAGGGCTGGGGGTGTAGCTCAGAGGTAGAATGCCCCTGAGTTCAATTTTTTAAAAAAAGAACCATGAATAGAGGCAAATATATGCTAATTTGTGAATACATTCCACCAGTGACTCCTGTCTAAAAAAAAGCTACAAAAGCAGCCAGAGACTGAGGAGGAGAAACGGGAGCCACTCATTCCCAGCAGAGCAGCGTTACCCCAAGGATGACTCCTCCTGCAAACTCTCAGCATTCCCACCTCTAAGCCAAGGCCGAGACCCAGAAGCACTTGAAAAGTGACAAACAAGAAACTGTGAACTCCCAGAAAGTTCAGCTGACACGTGGGTCAAAGGTTCAGTGGGTCCTCAGCTGATCTAAACCAACTGTGCAAAGCTTTTCCCCACTATCAAAGAAGTGCGTATGTGTTCCGTTGGCGGAAGCTGGGATCAGGACTCGAGCTCTCATTTTCCTAGGCCTGGGCTTTGACTGGAAACGGATCCAGATCATTCGGGGTCCCCGCAGACCAGAGCCTGCAGCCCTGCTTGCCAATAATCCCAGGAGCACTGGGCCACAGATTTCACCAGGACAGATGGTGTGGTCACTGTGACACTTCTAGTGCTCAATCCACACCACTAGAGACATCTCCGCTCTGCAGAAGGAGTTAACAGAGACCCGCACAGCTCCTTAGCAGACTGGGAAGCTAACCGGAAGGGCAGCCCTCCCCCGAGCCAGGCCCCGGACACATCTGCCGTAACCTCTGGCCCAGCAGCTTTGGGCTGAGATTTTAATCCCATAAACCATGCTACCTGCCACCATATGGCGTTCTGGGGACGGAGGAGGGTGGAAATAGATGTCTAAGAATGTTCAAAGTAATTATAGGGTTTAAAGTTGTCATCAAACATATGTTCCAACCAGGTCGGGCGGTGGGGAATGGGTGGGGGGGCCTGGAAGAGAGGAGAAATAAGGACGGAGAAGGGTGTAAATCGTAGCAACTGAGCTTCCTCCTGCCTTCGTGGCTGGGAGGAAGGGGAGGCGGCAGGGCTGCTGGGTCCTGGCCGGCGGCACAGCCCTCTGCTGGAGGGCGCCCCCGTGTTCTCGCAGCCCAGGGCTGGCTACTCACCCGGTGATGGCTGTGTCCACCTCGTGCACCAGGGGCACCGTCAGTGTGAGGGTGTTGTCGTGCAGGGCTTCGGAACGCTCTACGTTGCCACTGAACAGGGAGAGGAGAATGAGCCACACCGGCTTCCAGCTGCAGGCTTGCGGGCCTGCACTAAGTCCCCCCCCTTCTCCAAGGGCCCACTGGCTTTCTCTGTCCCTGGTCCTGCTTTTGGAGGAGTCCCCCTGTGCAGAGGCTCGGTGGACACTCCACTCCCTTAGGTGTGACCCATTCATGAACACCTGAGGGCAAGAAGTTTACTTGAGAGGAGGAGGCTGGGAAGGGAGGAGATTCATGAAGGCCGCTGCCCAGGAGGCTGGGGCTGCAGGTGGCTGGGGCTCAGCCTCCCTGGGGGGGCTCTGGGAGCAGCACAGAGCATGCATCTGCCTTTACCAACTGAGGGCGCAGGAGCTGGGCCTTATCCACAGACCCCCAAGAGTTGCAGAGACAGGGGAGGGGGGGGGACATGACTGCCCGGCACCTCCCTGCTTTGCAGGTGAGAGGCTCTGGAGAGAGCCTCAGTGGGTGCAGGAGCTGGAGGCTGTCTCGTGGGCATGCTCCGGGGCTGTGGGTGGATAGCTGCTGGGTGTATCACTTCTGCAGGGCTTGCTCCAGGCACAGTGGGCCAGCGAGGTGAGACTCTGCATCCAGGAGGGGTGTGGGGGACCTCGGCAGGTATCTGCCACCTGGAGGGCTCCCCGCCCCATCAGCCACATGGATGGCTAAGCCGCCCCAGGAGAGAGGCCCTGCAACCCTGCACCAGAAATACCCCTGGCTTGGCTCACCAAGGCATCCCCTTGGGGGAGAAAGCACAGAACGAGGATCTTTTGAGGGTTCCTGGAAGGGGGGACACAGGGTCCGGCGCTGGGCCAGACACCTCTCAGCAACTTCACAGTGGTCTTAAGGGAGTGGGGTTACCACCCCGACAGGCGAGCAGCCCCCCAGAAGGCTTGGGCTCCATTGTAAGTCCAGACAGAGCCGAGCTTCTAGTCAGCTTGGGTGGACTCTAAAGCAGGGCTCTTCCTTGGGACTCCTTCTCCTGATACCAAACTGGGGGACAGGGAAAAGGAGGAGGAGGAGAAGGAACAGGAGGGGGGGAGAGAGAGAGAGAGAGAGAGAGAGAGAGAGAGAGAGAGAGAGAGACAGGACCCAGTTTCCCTTTCCTAAGTCATTAAACTCCAATCTGAATTGGAATCATTATTCCTGGGGAGCAACGGCCTTGGGGAAAAGCCACATTGTTTGGTGCAGGTTGCTGGCCCAGCATTTACAGCCGGGTCCACCGGGATCCCACCAGAAAGCCAAGTTCACCCGCTAAGGGTGGGACTGAAGCGTCCCCCATGGCTGCGGAGGCTTGGGCACAGTTCACCCTGTCCCCCCCCCCCCCCCCAGGCCTCCCTTAGCAGGTGCTGAATGACACCGTACCTAAATAGCTCTCCCACCCTCTCCCCTATTGTTCTGAAACAATGGTACTCTGTGACTCTGACCCTGGAGGCCACCTGTACCGCCCCTGGCTTTATGGTGGTTCTCAGTAGGTCAGGGTGACATCAGACTCTCACTGGACAGCCAGCGGCAGGGTGAGGTGTCCACTCAGCCCGACTTCCTCGCCTTGCCTTTCCCAGGGGATGACAAAAGCCCTGGAGTGATTGCCACGGGCGGACAAGCGGCGACTGCCCTGTCAGCAGGATGGCACTGCCCTGGCCCTGTCCCTTTGCCACCCCCCCTCCCCACATCCTGCCAGGTCTGAGAAATCAGCTCGTGATGGAAGAGTCACCCCTCCCCGCCCCGCCCTGCCATTTGTGCAGCCACCTGCGGCAGCTGGCAGCTCAGGCCCCACTGCCTCATCTGTCATCGGGTGACAGCTCCGGCATGAGCTAATTTGAAAAGTTGAGACAAAGAAGCGGAACATGAAAAGGCCCCCGCCATTCCAACGCTTTCCAGTGGTCTGCCGAGCCAGGGGAGGGGAGGGGAGAGGTCTGAGCCGCTGTTTAGTCTCAAAGTCATGTCCTCTTAAATCTGCAAGCCGGCAAGAGACCTTCAAAGGGTGGTGACGGAAGAAAGGGACAATTGATAAACTGTGGCTTTGGAGATTAGGAGCCTTAAGGGTCTGTCAATGCAGCAGGGGGTCAACTGTGAGAGCTCCCCGGGGCAGGGTAAGACCCTGGTGGCTTCCACCAACGCCTATAAAAAAAAAGTGCCTGAAATATTCGGCTGTGAGTTTAAAAGAGAACGTGGTCTCCTTGGCGTGTGGATTCAAGGAATCAGAAATACTTATAATTATTTAAGCTACAAAGATAAAGAAGAGACCTCCCCTGATACCATGCAATAGTATCGACATATATAAGGGGGTGCTTTTGAATTTAGGATGTTATTGGCATTTGGGGTACTGGACCACACTTAGCACTGCTATTGGTAAACAGGAGGTGCCTAATAGGTATTTACTGAGTGATAATGTGCTTGGTGCAGATTAAAGGACTACGGATAGGGGTTCTCAGCCTTGGCTGCTCACTGGATTCGTGCTGAACCTTTTCAAAAAATTCCAGTGACCGGCTCTCCCTGCAGAGCAATTAGATCAGAATCTGGGGGGGCTGGGGCCCCAGGCAGCAGAATTTTTTAAAGTTCCCCAGGTGACTGCAATGGCGCATCCAAGACCAGGACCCCGCTGGTCTATACACATGGCATTCTGTGTGTGTGTGTGTGAGTGTGAGTGTGTGTGTGTGTGTGTGTGTGTGTGAGAGAGAGAGAGAGAGAGAGAGAGAGAGAGAGATACACTCTGAGGATTGAACCCAGGGGCATTCTACCTCTGAGCTACACTCCCAGTCCTATTTTATTTTTTAGTTTGAAATAGGGCCTCACTAAGTAGCTGAGGCTGGCTGTGAACCTGCGATCCTTCTGTTTCAACCTCCCAAGTACTGGGATGACAAGCATGTACCACCATGCTCGGCTTCTGCACAAGTTATTCTCACAGATGAACCTTTCCCAATGTACTCCTTTCACCACGTACACCCCACCCTCTCTGGCCAGCTATGAAGGAGGTTGGGCAGCAGATGGTTTCCTTTTTTTGACGAGGGACATCCTTTCTATGCCGTTTCTGCCCAGGACCACTAGCTACCCCGGTTATTGAAGGTCTGACAGAGCCCACGGATAGGTCTGCTTCCAAATGGTGAGTTTTCTGCGGATCCAAGAAGTGGCAGGAGAATGCAGATGTTTGGATGTGGGCGGGCATCTGCCTCCCTGTATTAAACTCAGCAATCCCACCCTCTCTGGTCAAGCTGCGGCATGGCGTCAGTTTCTTCTTCAAAAACCCTCAGCACACTGGGGAGGCCAAAAAAGGACGACCTGGATTCGCCACCTTAGCTACTTAGTGAGGCTCTCCGCAACTTAGTGAGACCCTGTTTCCAAATAAAGAATAAAAAATAGGCCTGGGGATATAGCTTGGAGGCAGAATGCCTCTGGGTTCAATCCCTACTACCACAAAAACAAAACAACAAAAAGAAAACTCTCAACAGCCCTCCCTGCTGTCAGAATGCAGTCCAGACATTCGGAGAGGCTAGCTTTGCCTCTACGGTCCAGTTCCGGCTTGTCTTCCAGCCCCATCTCCCATCTGCCACTGTGTTTATATGCTTCCAAACTCCTCTGAGCAGGCCACGAGTCCTGTCCACTCCCATCCCCACCCTGCCAGCCTCAGCTACTTACAGAGGCCCTCTGCAACTTAGTAAGACCCTGTTTCAAAATAAAGAATAAAAAATGGGGCTGGGCATGTAGCTCAGAGGTAGAATGCCCCTGCGTTAAAAAAAAAAAAAAAAAAAGAAGAGCTTCCTTTTCCTTCTTGGGGAGTGCACACTGGGTATTTATGGACCAAGGGGGCATGGTTTGTACAAGTTGCTTCAAGATGGTTACGGAAACAAACAAACAAAAAGTATGCACAGAAAGAGAAGAAAATGAAGGAAGCAAAATGTTGACATTGGGTAAATCTGGGCAAAGGGTCTAGAAGTGTTTCTTGCACTATTCTTGCAACATGTCGGTTGAGTTTAAAATAATTTCTACTTAAAATTTAAACGAATAGATGGTTGGGGGTGTCCAACCCCTCCTCCTTCATCAGAGCCTGTACCTTCCCTATTCACCTGCCAAAATGCCTCTCCCTGCTTCCAAGTTGTCAGCCAATCTGCTCTGGGACATCCATGGATCCTAGCTTGATGACATTATCTCCCCAAAGGCCATCTCAGGCACTCAAAAGCCACGCACACTAAGGGGGGGACGTCACCTCCCACTGCCCTTCCCTATCTATCCCCCTGGCTTCCAGAACAAGCCCTTGCTCAAGGAACGTCACTTGCGGGGGTCTCTGCTAGCTGGCTTGGCCACACCCTCAGGCAGCAAGTACCCTTCCCCTCCATTGAGGGATGTGGCCACAGGTTCCCGAGAAGCAGCTGGCCCAGCCTGCCAACCCACAAATCGAACCCACGTCTGTCTGACTTGGGAAGCGCATGGCCAAGCAGGGGCTGGCCGAGCTTGGACTAGAACTTCACCTGTGTAGGACTGTCTCTCCCCAGGGGTAGAATCAGCACTTCGGATCTGGTGACTCCCAGCTATGCCCAGCTGTGACTACACAGGCAGAACTAGACAGCCACCCAAGAAATCCATTCCCACCCAGGGGACTGGGCTTTATCACCGAAAAACTGCTGCTCCTTCTCCAGCATCCTGGGGGCCATCAAAGCCGGGCCAGGGTACCTCTTTCCCTGCCACCCCCCCCCCCCCCCGTGAACCTTTGATCTTTGAAAGAGATGTTTAAGTCCCCCTTACCTCTGAGCAGTAACAATGAAGCTGAGAACTTCGTCTTCCCCTGACAAGTGGCTGGTGTCAAAGATCACGCTGAATTCATACTGCCGAAAAAGAAAAAGATGTTGGCACCGGCACGCATTCTAAACCTAAACCGTGCTGGCTACAGTATTCTGCAGTTTCTGACCCCTGGAAGCTTGATTTTTAGGTGTATCTTTCTGATAGGCCAGAGGCATGGCTTTTGAATTTTTTGGTATAGGAGATTGAGCCCAGGGGCTTTCTACCTCCGAGCTACACCTCCAGCCCTATTTTGTTTTCTTTATTTGGAAACAAGGGCTCGTTAAGTTGCAGAGGCTGGCTTCGAACCTGCGATCCTCCTGTCTCAGCCTCCTGAATACTGAGATTAGAGTTGTGTGCCACCACATCCAGCCATACCTGAGCTCTTAAACTAGCACTTTCTGAATTCCACTCGCACCATCATATCAAGCTGTGGTACTCATTCTGCATTTTTGTTGTCTCGCTCCTTTAAAGGTTATTTTTGAAGCACAATTTATGTCACTATCATTGATGGGAATCCAGACTCACTTGCCATAAAGAGATGGCGGTGATAAAAATGAATACAATGAGCCCGGCATGGTGGTGCACGCCTGTAATCCTAGTACTTGGGAGGCTGAGACAGGAGGATCACAGGTTCAAGACCAGCCTCAGCAACTTAGCAAGACTGCCAACAACCTAGCAAAACCCTGTTTCAAAGTAAAAAATTAAAAGGGCTGGGGTTATAGCTTGGAGGTAGAATGCCTCTAGATTCAATTCCCCACACATAGAGACAGAAGGAAAAAAACAACAACAATGAAAACAAAATGATCCTGAGCTCTCTGGGTTACTGAAGTCTCCAAGCCTAGGGTCTGCTCTATCTTTGTTAAAAAGTGAGATTGGTGAGTGATGGGGGGGGTGTTTAAGATATGTTAGCACTATCAGACACTTTCTCCTTCCTGTGGGTAGGATTAAAAGAGTGTTAAGAGTGTTCTGAATGTTTCTGGCCCCCTGCCCCCAGATTCCTATACTGAACCCCAAACTCCTGATGTGATGTAATTTGGAGGCAGGGCCTCTGGAAGGTAAGTAGGTTTAGACGAGGTTGGGAGGGTGGGACCCTCCACCTGGGGTTAGAGAAGACAGAGAGCTGAGTGCGGTGGCACAGGCCAGTGCTAATCCCAGTGCTTGAGAGGCTGAGACAGGAGGATTGCAGGTTCCAGGTCGGCCTTAGCCACTTAGTAAGACCCTGTTTCAAAAATAAAATAGGGCTGGGGGGGCATGTAGTGTGGAGGTAGAATGCCTCTGGGTTCAACCTCCAGCTCCCCCCAAAATAAAAAGCTCTCTCCCCATGCATGCGGTCAGGGAAGGTCGTGTGAACATACACAGCCAAGGTGGCTCTCTACAAATCAGGGAGAAAGCCCTAGCCAGGAACCAAATCCGCCAGCACCCAGACTCCCTGGCCTTCAGAAAGTGAGAAATTAATGCCTAGTATTCATGGTACCTGTTCTGGAGGGAGATTTGTTACAGAAGTCCAAGCGACTAGACTTGGTCATGAAAGCAGTAAGTTTCTCCCTGTCAGAGTCAATGTTGTTTAATGCTGTGCCCAGGAATCACCCCAAATAAACAGCCATCTTAGTGTGCCAACCCCAGCAGTAAGCATTCGGGGATTTGGGAGACAGCGCCCTAAAAATACGGTTTCTGCCATAAACATGTCGGGCATGTGGGCAGGGGTCATCTAACCACGTCCCCTCTGGGATCTACCGCCAGTGGCAGGGGTGCACACAGTAGGGCTTCAGTGGCCACCCAGCTGCTGTAGGAGGCAGAGACATCTGGGGGGCAGCTGCAGATGCAGAGGCGGGGGCCCACGGCCAAGGAAGCGTCCCCTCACCTTCGACTTGGACCTCATGAATGGGAACCCCACGCTGCATTTGAGGAAGTCCGATTCCAGCAGCTCACAGGAAATGCCCATCTCATCCTGAAAGAGAAAGCAGACACATGGGGGGGGGGGCAGGCGGCGTGGGAGCCAGATGTGTGGGAGCCAGATGTGTGGGAGGGGCCCTCGGGAGGCCAGCACATCTTCCGGGAGAGTTGTCAAACAGCGGTCACCAGGGCTGGGGTGGCTGAGCCCTGTGACCAGGCCAGGCCCCCAGTCCTCCTCTGACTACCCCTCCCCCCCACTCATTTACCCAACCCTGTTCCCAGCTCCTATGATACTCAATACGTCCTGGAATCTCTTTCAAGCCAGGAGAGAGACTTCTGATTTAAACCAAAGGTCTATCTGTTCTTGAAGTAAATACTTAACTTCCCCAGAAGTTAACTTGCCCAGAAGACTGGAGCTTTTGCACGTGTGTGAAGGAATAGCTTCGGCTTCAAAACCTACTCTGGAACTTGATGGAACCTGGATTTACTTAGTGTTGACCTAAGACTGATTTCCATTATTCAAAAGCTAAATTACTTTGGTTGAGCTAATTCCGTAACGCTAGAAAAGAACATGGAAATCAGCACCGATGTCAAGATGCCAAATTCTTCTTCTACTCAACTCAGAGAGACCCAGAATTTAAAAACTTTAAGCAAAAATTCAGTTTTTAAAATCAATCCAATTAAAAAGTCAATTCTAGGGAGATGTGGCAAAACTCATCTGCCCCCTGGCTTTAAGAAATAAGTTGGTAGATGGATGGTGTTGGGTGTGTGTGTGTGTGTGTGTGTGTGTGTGTGATCATTACAAGATACAAGGGATCTGGCTTAGTCTTTGTTCTGGTTCTTTCCATGCTCCAATCATTGCTCTCACTGACTTGAGTCTAAAGAACTTCACTTTAGCATTCACAAGGGGCCTCTGATCCCAAGACTCTCGACTGACCAGGAATGAGGACCAGCAAACAGTCATCGAGGTCCGTGACTGTCAGGCAGTGTAGACACTTGGGTGTGTGGTTCAAATACAACGCGTATCTACTACTGAGCGAAACTGAAACCTTCTGTGAGAGACACAGGCTTTTACGAAATCCACGAAAGCAAAGCTGGAAGACGGGTGAAACCTCTCTGCGAAGCCAAGGATAAAACTGTGTCTGGCAGCGTGACACCGGCTAAGCGTGGCGGAAGTCAAAGCTGCCCTGGATGGTAGCACCCGAGGCTGCTTCAGAAGACAAAGATTTAAACAAAGCAGATCAAGAGAAGCCCTTGGGAAGAACAAGTCGTAAAACAAAACAATCCTTTTGTGATTGTATTAAAAATGGAGGTTACGTTACAGCAGGAAAATTCAAATACCCATAAGCGGTCCATCCGGCACTTGGTTCCTTCTCCAGTTTCAGAAATCAGGGCACAGTTTTATTAAGCCTTTGCTTTGGCGCTCAGATACCGCTGACATTCTAATTACTATGTTACAAGTGCAATTAAATCTGGGGTAAAATAAACCGACTTCTACAATTTTTATTTTTTATTTTTATTTTGCAAGTGAAATTCCAATCAAAACTTTCAAAAATATTTTGGCTATGAAGTCTTGGACCCTGTTTTAAGTGGATTCACTAACTGGCCTTTCCCCCATTTTTTCTTGGCTGGCAAGGGCAACCAGTACCAAGGAATACTATCAGGGAGACCGGGGGTGATAGTGCACTTCTGTAATCCCAGGACTGGGGAGGCTGAAACAGGAGGATCGCAGGTTGGAGGTCAGTGCCTGGTACCTAAGCGAGACCCTGCTTCAAAATTAAAAATAAGGCTGGGGGTATAGCTCAGAGGTAGAATGTTCCTGGTTCAATCTCCAATCAGTGTCTGTCTGTCTGTCTGTCTGTCTCTCTCTGTCTCTCTCTTGCTGTTTCTCCCTGGAGATTACAGATAATTCAATGTAAATTTCTTACCAATACAAATCACTCTCAGGATCAGGAAATCATCAGTTAACCTTGTTCAAAACACAAGGATGAAAAGCACACTTGGTCTGTGCACATCTGCCTCTGTATCCTCAGCACCTGGCACTCAGCGGCTACTGAGTTTGTGTTTATTAAATGAACAGAACAGGGTGCCGAGGCACATGCCTATAATCCCAGTACTTGGGGCGGGGTGGTGGGGTGGTGGGTGGAGACAGGAGGATCTCAGGTTCGAGGACAGTCTCAGCAATGTAGCAAGAATCTCAGCAACCTTAAGAGACTTTTGTCTCAAAATCAAACAAACAAAAAGGCCTGGAGTTATCGTTTGGATGTAGAAGGACCCTGGGTCCAGACCCTGTACCACAAAGAAAAACAAGAAGAAAAAAAAAAAAAAAACCAAGCCAACGGGCCTTGGCATGGAGGATTCAGCCAAGGGACTGTGGGAAGCAGCTCTTCCGCTGGTCTGCCTGCATGAGGGTGCTTGCCTTGGCAATGTTCTCTCTTCCAGACATCCTTTGGCTGCCCCAGGCACGGAGCACGGCCAGTAGAGGCAGCCTCCAGCCCTCTCTGGAACGCGCAGTGGTTGGGAGAACCAGATAACGAGGCTAGTGCCCGTCTTTGGCCATGGTCTCCTTCCTCCTATTCACAGCAGCATTTGACCGCGGTGTGGGGAAGGGCCGGCTGTGACCCCAACGCAGCGTCCTTTGGGGACCAGAAGTCCGTGATGGCCGTGATGCTGAGTGTCAGGTGCAACTAGAGTATGACTTCCCATCTTTCACACTCAAGACGCCCCCAGGGTCTCAAGCGTGGCTATCAGCGTGGTGTTCCTCGAAGGCTCTTCCTTCCTCCGCATACAGCAGGCGCGGCCCCTGTGAGCTTGAGACGCCTCCATGCTAACTCGCAGGGTTGATACAAAGTTCAGGTGAACTCTCCCAAGTGCTTTGTACCAAACCCCTAACCTCCGAGGAGGAGGAGGAGGGGAGCAGAGGTCCCAAGCAACATGGCCCTGTGACTTGACAGAAAGAGGATTTATTCCCAGAAGATACTTCATTGGTCCTATTCAACGAAGAGTCAGACTAAGTCTCACCAGATCCGCCCTATTCCCGGGGGATCCACTGGGACCGGGCCCATGAAATTCCTACAGGAGGAAGGCGCATAGCTTTGCAGTTTAGAAAGCACATAGACCATGGCATTGATGTCCAAACTTTGATTATAGCAGCCATGTGTTATCAAGCAAAAAAAAAAAATTTTTTTTTTGGTGATGCTGAGGGTCAACCCAGGGCCTCAGGTATGCGAGGCAAGTGCCCTACCACTGAGCTACAGCCCTAAGCCCTTGCCATGCCATTAACCACCCTTTCTACACCTGTAAAATGAAGTCCTAAGAGCTGGCTAGTAGGCCTGTCGCTGGAGCACCAGGGCTGATGGACGCAGGACGGGATACCCGGAAGATCCTGACTCGGGACTGGCTTGCTACGTGCCAGGCAGTGTTTTACATCCACTATCTAAGGACTCTGCATAGTAGCTTCTTTTTTATTTCCATTTTACAAGGAGGAAATTGTAACCCAGTAAGTCCTATCGCTTGCCTAGGGTTTCCTGGCTGGCAAATGACAGAGCCAGGAGTTAAGTGACACATCCCTTCCTGATGCCTCTGTGTCTAGTGCTCTCGAAGTGTTCCTTTAAATGTTAACTTCTTTCTCCCGGCAGCCCCGACTCCCCCTGCAGAACATGACATGTGCTTTGAATATACATGGGTACGGGGGAAAAGAATTCTCAGTGACCACCATAAAATTATAGACTGCTGCTATTAAGACACGCTCTTAAGACCTCTCCTCCCCCCTGCCTGTGAGCCCACAAACTGGAGCCTCGGACAACATGTGCCCTGTCCACCACGCCCTGGCAGTGAGGATGAGGAAAAATGGACTCCAGAGACCATGGCTGGCTCCAACACCTGTGTCTGCTGGCTGCTGTCTCCAGAGGGAGCCCATCTATGTACCCATGCATCCATGCATGCATCCATGCACCCATCCATGCACCCATGCATCCATGCATCCATCCATGCATCCATGCATCCATCCATGCATCCATGCATCCATCCATCCATCCATCCATGCATCCACCCATGCATCCATGCATCCATCCATGCATCCATCCATGCATCCATGCATCCATCCATCCATGCATCCATCCATCCATCCAACAAGTGCTTCTCATTTGGCCTCAACAGAAGACAACTTTCAGAGAATAAATCTCATGTTCAAGACATGTCTTGTTACTTCTTACATTTCTCATTCATTCATTCATTCATTCGATAACTGTCTAGTGAGCAGCCATGGGGTCCTTCACTGGGCATCTGTCTTTGTAACACAGTCCTTGATGTCTCCAAGGCGGAGTCCCAGCCTGGCAGGAGGGGGGAGGACCAACTGGTTTGAAGAATGATGAACAGTTTCTTGGATGAGTACTCAGGTGAGCTGCGCACAGAGAGGAAATGAGTGTCCCTTTATAAGAGAAAGCATCAGCTCTCCCAGTCCCACCCTGTAAATCCTATTTTATAACTCAATATCATCACCGTTGTTTTACCTTCCCTTTTAACCAACTAGAAAGTCTACAGGTCCTTTAAGTGATGGAAGCCAAGACCAGACACCACGGTCTACCAGATTCATACCACTGTTGATTTCAGTGGGGGAAATTAGCTCGTCATTTGAACGCACAGGTCAAAAGCTATTATGAGTGACAGAAACAAAAATGTCATCCACGAACTGCATGATGTAGGAGAGTCCACGTATTCAGAACTTTATCTAGCAGACTCAAAGACTGTGAACAGGGCTCTATGGCTAGTGCAGGACCTGGGCTCTGCCATGAATTTATTCAGCAGATATTATCGAGCTCATTTCCTGTGCCAGGCACAGAGGCTCACGGGTATGTCTCTGTCCTCAGAAAGCTTTTCTGTTAAATATCAGTGTGCTAGTTGGTTTACTGTTACTGTGACAAAATACCTGGGATAATCAACTTGAAAGGAAGAAAGGTTTATTTTGGCTTACAGTTTCAGCCCATGGACCTTGGCCCATTGCTTTTGGGCCTGTAGTCAGGTAGCACATCATGGCAGGGAGTGAGTGAATAATAGAGCAGAGTTGCTCTCCTCAAGGTAGCCAGGAAGCAAAAGACAGAGGAAGGGGCGGAGTCCCTTCCAGGGCACGACCCCAATAACCTCACTTTCTCCCACAAGGTCCCACCTCTTAAAGGGTCCACCACTTCTCAAGGGCACCACAGACTGAGAGCTAAGTTTTTAACCCCTGGGCCTTTGGGGAACAGTCTAGATCCAAGATATATTCGCCAGACATAAAGTAATTGCCTTGGCAGCCGATGTAACAGAATAATCTACCAGCCAAGGGCTCGAACTTTAAAAATTGCCCAGGAAGACAGAGAAGGGAACACAGGCCACATCTTAGGGTGTCTGGATTGTGTACTCATCAAGGGAAAGCCCGAAGCTTGGAACTTCAGAGATCAATACGCAATTAGCACAATTGCAAGACAGTTTTACAGGAGCACTGAATTGAGAAAGACCCACTAATTAAATGCTGACGATATAGATCTCCTTTGTGTTTTTTAAAACAACATGAGACGGGATTCGTTTTCCAGGATTTCTTCTCTATTTGTGCTCAGCATTTTCAGCTAATTAGCCAGTTGAAGATGACTTGCACATACAAATCATCACCCTTGCACATAAAGGTTGCTTTCAGTTACTTTAATGGCTAGGTTTAAAATTCTTGTATGTAAAAAATTAATGGTTCTTCCTGGTCCTTTGGGGGGTGGGGAGCTCAGCCACAGGGTCATGAGATTGCCCAACACCCTGTATGTTTTCTCTGAACTTTCTGTATTTTTATATGAATAGATCAAACTTCTGATTATGTTGGGAGCTGCCTTGTGTGTTGGGTAGAGACGAATGGACTGGTTTATTTATGACTTCCTCGGCTCTGACCCTGCAGTGGTAACTGATGGGTCAGCACTTTCTGTGCTGCGATAGGTCATTTTCTACACGCCTCGCCCACACAAGGCAGTTTCTTTTTTGTCCTTCTAAAAGAGTTTTCACGTGCCGTGCTTTCCACACTGGGTTTCCATCCTGCTACAGACGGCTAGCCTGACCACAAGCCATCTGTCTTGGGCAGGTTGTGGGAAGAGGAGGTATCCACACTGGCCGGGCTCCACCAACATTTCCCCAGGTCCCTCTAGTCCATGTGGCTGTTATGGGTTGGATAAAAGGCCCCCCAGACCTCAAGTGGTAGACCAGGCAGCCATGTTCAGAGGCGGGACTTGGTTGTTGAGGAAGGGTCGCTCGGGGTGGCCAGGGACAGTATTTCCCCAGGGTGGCTGCTCCAGTTAGCATGATCTGACATCTTTCTCACCCTTACCCTCTCTCTCTGCTTCCCGCCATGATGCCCTGAGGACCCGCAGCCCTGGCTCCTGCTTGGAGGCTGGTCTGACATAAATTGAAATCTCCAGATTTCAATTCTGATTTCTTCTTCCAAGCTTTGCACACCAGGTGTTTGGATCATAGCAGTAAGAATGCTGGTGAAAACAAAGGCGGGCACCAGTGTTTCTTTTGCTGGAAGAGGCCGTGGGACTGCTAGAACCCTCTTTACCTGGGAACATGGCAGTGCTTGGAAATTCCCATTCCTCTGGGAGAATGCTTAACCAAGCTCCCGTGCCCCCTGTTGGAAAACTCCGAGTTGTGGCCTACTCATTAGATTATGCCAAAAGTTCCCCGCCCTGTTCCTTCCTCCAGAGGATTCCGTTTGAGATCACACCCTTTCTTGGCGTCCTCCCCTTTCCAGTCCCACTCCCCCATTCCCCTGGGAACACTTCCGAGTAAACCACTTTTACATGATGCCTCGGGATTTTGTTATAGGGAACTCGGCCCAAGATAGCGGGAAAGAGGCCATCAGAGAAGCACCCGACTTCCCCTGCTCTGAGGATGCCATCCTGGCATCGGACCCCGGGAAGACGGTCTTGTCAACCTCTCGTCCTCTCTGATGCACGTGTGCAAGACAGAGCAGCTTCACTGGGACTTCCGGTTCTGCGTGAACCAGGATCTTTTAAAACAAATAATTCTACCCGTGGATTAACGATGCCATGGTGCACTTTCTTGACTACATATTGGTTTTAATCCACTTAAGTGCCTCGCACACGTGGACTCATTTAATTATCGTTCCCCAGGGTTTCCTCTTTGTCCACTCTGGGAACAATGTCTCCCTGCTGTCCACACCAGGCTCCAGGGGGATGAGGGCAGAGGCCTCAACAGCTGGCTAAAACCACCTTCCCCTTTGCAGTGCTTCCTGGGGGAGGGAAGTGGGACCCCGGAGACGCCTCCATTTGTGATTGTGCAATGATTTTTTTTTTCAAACTGTCTTCAGTTCAAGTCTTAATTCTATCATTTACTAAGCAGTATCTCAAGTCCCCCACTGTAAATACTGATAGGAATTCTGACCCCAGAATCTTGCCATCAGGAGTTTTTTTGTTTTTGTTTTTTTCCAGTACTGGGGATTGAACTCAGGGGCATTCTACCTCTGAGCTATACCCCCAGCCCTATTTTTTATTCTTTATTTTGAAACTGGGTCTCACTAAGTTGCAGTGGGCCTCACTAGGTAGCTGAGGCTGGCCGCGAACCCGGATCCTCTGGTCTCAGCCTCCCAAATGCTGGGATTACAAGCATGCGCCACCACGCCCGGCTTGCCATTAGGATTTAAGGAAGCATCATGACAGCTGCCACCGTGGTTCTTATTGTTACTACTAGGCTCTACAGTGGGGATTTCCAAGGGTTTTCTTTGCTCTGCACCCACAACTGCTGACAGATGCTTGAGGCTGTTCCAGACACCCTCGGAACATGACTTCAACCTGGCTGGGCTGCCTGAATACTACGACAGTGTGCTAATGCACATAAACTCGGAGCACAAGGCTGGTGCCGCTCTGAGCATTCCTTGGGGATGAATTTACGCGTCTCAACACCCCTACAAGGTTATGGGTTATGGTTATCTCGTTTTTCACATGAGGACGTAGAGGTCCCCTGCGCATGAAGGAACTTGTCCAAGGTGACAGAGGGAGTGTGCTGAAGAGCTGGAGCTGGTGCTCTGCCCGGCTGGTGCTGCATGTTAAGGGCCTTCAGGGGGCTCGGGGCAGAGGTGTGTTTCCCCTGCCATCACCTGCCTGGAGCAGGGTGGCTTTCACCTCCTCAAAATGCAAATGCTGAGCCTCACCCCAAAGCTTCCGAATCAACAGGAGAAGCCCACAACCATACTTTTGTTGTTTTGTTTTGCAGTTCTGGGGATTGAACCATTCTACCTCTGAGCTATACCCCCAGTCCTATCTATTTATTTATTATTTATTTTTGTGGTACTGGGGATGGAACCCAGGGGCATTCTACCTCTGGGCTACACCCCAGCCCTATTTTTAGTCTTTATTTTGAAACAGGGTCTCAATAAGTTGAGGAGGGCCTCACTAAGTAGCTGAGGCTGGCTGCAAACCCGGATCCTCCTGTTTCAGCTTCCCAAGTACTGGGATTACAAGCATGCACCACCGCACCTGGCTCCCGCTATTATGTTTCTAATCAGGCCCCAGCTGCTGCGGATGTTGGTGGGCAGGGGACCACACTTCAAGTGGTACTGATCTAGATTTGGAGAAATGCTCCTGGCTTCCTTCCCTTGGGAGGGAAGTAGCTTCCAGGGCTGGGCCCATGTGGACAGTCAAGCAGGAAAAGGTGGGCATCAGCCGACATGAGCAGGGCATGCTGGGAAGTCTTCAGGGCCCTGACCTGGACAGATGGGAATCCTTCCCAGCCCACCAGCTGTCACCGTGACACCAGGAGACACCTTGCCCAGCTCCTCTTTGGGAAACTGGCCACAAAACTAACTTCATAGTGGTTCTGAGGTGAGGAAACGCTGGGCCTACATCTATTTTGTTTATGTGTCTCCTATGCCTAGTGTGTGTGTGTTTTACTACGGATTGCGCCCAGAGGCCCCCTACCTCTGAGCTACACCCCCAGCCCTTTTTATTTTTTATTTCGAAACAGGGTCTCACTGAAACTGGTCTTGAACCTGCAATCCTCCCATCTCAGCCTCTCAAGTACTGGGATTACTGGTGTGCACCACCACGCCTGGCTTCTAATACATGTTAAACACACAACGTACACTTGATGAATGAATTAATGAATGAATGAATGAATGAATGGCACTGCGATCCTACTCATGATCAAGCCAGCCAACACTGAAGCCATCCTAAGCATCCACTTTCCATCTGTAAGTTTAGTATCTGCAGGACAAGGATTCCTCCTTGTCCAGCTCCGATTTCCAATTTCCGATTTCTTTGGTAGACAGTTCTGGGGGACACTCAGGTTCAACCAAGGAATGACCTCCAGGACACATAGTTATCTCCTTACTGTCTATTTCTGAGCCATGAAAACAAGGGACTCCTTCAGTCTCTTGTCAGTAGAAATAGATTTTGACTTCTTTAGAGTAACAAAACAACTTAAAAAAAAAAAAAAAAGGACTTTTAGCCCCTGAAAATCACAGCTATCTCCACCATCCAACATTGCCCCTCTGCGCACCACACACCAGGAAGTCAGAGCACACGACATCATCAATTAATTTCAGAACCTGCCAATTTCCTTGGTGTCTATAAGAGCTTTAGACCCACTCTGTTGACCGCACAAAGCCACCAGCATTTCACAAGTCACTAACGTGTCTAGTTAGGAGACTGAGGTTTCTCCCGACAATAACGGACCTGAGTTGGGACAATGGTGGTTGAACCAGAGCCAGAGATCCCAAGCCATCTGGCCCACAGAGGACGTGCGACTCTTCCTCTTAGCGCTCTTCCAACCTGCCGATGTCAACAGGCAGATGGAAGCCAGGATGGACTGTGCTGTGCTCACCTTCCGGGTCCTCACTCAAGGGCAAAGCACTCTCCTGTGTGATCTTTCCTTTTATTTGAGTTCAACTGAGGACAAATTAACTCCGGAGAGAAACACCCAACCACGAGCCTGCTGCCAGCTACCCGGGATCCAGTGCGGAGACAGGCGGGCACCACCAGAAAGCTCCTTGCAGGGGAGCCTGGCGGGGGGCTTGGTCTGTGTGCCACTATCCTCGGGGTACTGAAGAGAGCCTTGTCCAGACAAATCACAGCTGCCCCAGGAAACGCATTAATGCTTCCTTGTCTGCTCCCCCCTGCACAAATAGTAGGCGATGACGTAATGAGAAAGATGCAATTCATGAAGCACCTGGCGCCCCAGAGGGTAATATCCACAGAGCCACAGGAGCCGTCAGCACACCCCATCAGACATGCAAATTAGCCTCTTTATGCAAAGAAGCTGGAGCACAGCCCCCCTGGAGTCGGCTTGTCTGTGCCCGAAGCCCAGCTCCGCCACTCTCTGGCTACGCCTTCCGTGACCCCACGAAGCTTTGCTGTCCTCACCAGGAAAACTGAGATCAAAATGGGACCAACCTCACTGGGCTGATCTGAGAGTAAACTTTTTAAGAAAAGTCAAGGGTCTGGCATATAAATAAGCGCTCAGTAAGGGCTGGAATCTGTTGCTGCTACAAACCACGCCAGTTATGTGTTTTCAGAGCACAGAGCAAGAACGTGTGAGCTTGCTGCTCGTTTATGCAAAGAACAGAGTCTAACACCCAAACCGGACAAAGATCACATGAGAAAGCAAATTATAGACAAATCTTGCTTATGACTCTAGGTATGTATATACAAAATAAAATACGAGTCGATTGAACCCAGCAACATATTTAAAGAATCATGCACAATGACCAACTAAGGGGGAACTTTTACAATGTAATATATCTTATTAAAAGGTCAAAAGAGCCCAGTGTGGTGGCGCACATTTATAATCCCAGTACTTGGCAGGCTGAGACCAGAGGATCTGAGTTCTCGGCCAGCCTCAGCTACTTAGTGAGGCCCTCCACAACTTAGTGAGACCCTGTTTCAAAATAAAGAATAAAAAATAGGGCTGGAGCTGTAGCTCAGAGGTAGAATGTCCCTGGGTTCAATCCCCAGGACCAAATAAATAAATGGTCAAAAGAACAGTGTAGCGTGTATCAGTATTTTAACTACTAATAAGCTATAATTTATCAGAACTGAATAGACTTAACTGAATTGGATTGCACTGCACTCAGAATGGTTTTGCGGAACAAAGACAATGCAGACTTATATTGGGTTTTGTTATAAAGATAACTCCGAATAGAGTTATTAGAGGAAAAAGATCGTGGTCACACACTCACACACACACACACACACACACACACAAATTGAAACACTCATTTGGGGAATTTCTACTGGGATGAATCAAGCCTACTTATAAAAATAGGGGTCTTGAGCCGGGCGTGGTGGCGCACGCTTGTAATCCCAGCATTCGGGAGGCTGAGACCGGAGGATCCGGGTTCGCGGCCAGCCTCAGCTACCTAGTGAGGCACTCCGCAACTTAGTGAGACCTGGCTTCAAAATAAAGAATAAAAAATAGGGCTGGGGGTGTAGCTCGGAGGTAGAGGTAGAATGCCCCTGAGTTCAATCCCCAGTACCGCAAAAAAAAAAAAAAAAAAAAAAAAAAAATAGGGGTCTTGAAGCCAAGCATGGTGGTGCACACCTGTAATCCCATTACTTGGGAGGCTGAGACAGGAGGATCGCGGGTTCCCAGCCAGCCTCAGCCACTTAGCAAGGCCCTCTGCAACTTAGTGAGATCCTGTTTCAAAACTTAAAAAATAAAATAAAATAGAGTTAGGAGTGTAGCTCACAGGTAGAATGCCTTTGGGTTAAATCTTTAGTACCACAAAAAACTGGGGGGTGGGTCTGTTTGAGATCTGGCTATCCAAAAGCAGACCCTGAAAGGAGGATTCAGGAATAAGAGATGTACAAAAATGTGCCCCAGGAAGGACACCAATGAGGTAGATGATGCAGGACGGGGGTGGGGAAGAAGCCAAACCAGGAGGAGACCTCTGACAAAGGTCCCCAGAGGGCCACACTTGAGAGCCGGCCTAACCTTGGCTCACATTCCTCTGCACCAGACCACCAGGGCTGTCCCAGTCCAGGTGTTTGTGGCGGTCATGCCTACAGGTAAGTCAGCTCCAGTTGTCTCAAGTCAGGCTGCCAATGCAGAGACACAGGTGCTGGGTGTTCAAAGAAAAGGGAGCCAAGGCAGGTGAGCAGGGGTGTGCACAGGCAGAGAAGCAAAAACTGGCGGGAAAGGACTGGAGATTAAAGACGCCAACATTCTTGTCTACACTGGCCAAGTGGATAGTGGAGCCTGGAGTGCAATCTCCCACCAGCAGCCCTGGTCCACCCCTCAGGCTAAGAAGGTAACCTTAACACTTCTGCGAAAGGGGTGTCAGTGGAGCAGCCTCAGGAAGAAATCCAAACCAAAGTCTAAAGGAGAAACGGGGGGGGGGGGTAGTAAATGTAAATCTCTGATATTAGCACTTAGGTAATTGGCGTTGAGCGTTAGCCTACTGATTGGTGAACCAGGGGTTTACCTTTTAAGATATAGAAAGCATTTAGGAGAGTCTGAGACTTATGGAAAATTCAATTGACTTGGCTTCTAAAATGCAAAGATGAATGGGAAAATCTGTTGGCTTCAATCATATAAAATTGCCAATATTTGGCTATCTTTGACCTGCAAGAATATCAGTTTTATAGGGTCCAATGCAAATGAACCATAGATGAATCTCTGAAGTTCATGTTTTTAATATAAAATGTGAGTTTTTATTTATACAAATATTATGCGAATATGTGAGCCAGCTTATACACTGTTGGTGGGATTGCAAATTAGTTCAGCCGCTATGGAGATCATTGTGGAGATTCTTCAGAAAACCGGGAAGGGATCCACCATATGATCCAGCTATACCACTCCTGGGGATCTTTCCAAAGGGACTGGAATCAGAATTACAGTAATATATGCATATCCATGTTTATAGCGGCACAATTCACAAGAGCCAAATTATAGTACCAACCTAGGTGCTCCTCAAAGTTGAACGGATTACAAAATTATGGGATATACACACAAAGGAATTCTACTCAGCAATAAAGAACAAAACTGCGTCATTTGCAGGAAAATGGATGGACCCGGAGAACATTATGTGAAGTGAGATGAGCCGGTCACAGAAAGTGAAGGGTCATGTGATTTCTCTCTCAAGTGGAAGCCGGGGAGTAATCGGGATACAAGAGGGACGTTAGCTAATGGAGGAGAAATCCCAGGAGCGATGGAGGGGGTCTAGGGAAGGGTGGGGGGGAGGGGCGGGAGAATCAATGAAGGAAACACTTCCATCAATGTTATATACGTCTGTGAAATTATCAGTGCCAGTCTCAACATCGTGTATGGGGAAGGGGAGGCGGCCAGGTGGAAGCCCACCAAGTACCGTGTGCGTGTATGCCCCAATCACTCTGAACTACATTATCATGTGAGACTACAACGCACCAATAAAAGTATAAATAAATAAATGGGTTGGATATCAGACAGACACACTACTAGTGGAAGTGACCATCCCTTTTCAAGCACACAAGTTCTGCAGATAAGAAAGGATCTTGCCAAAAAGACTGAAAGCCTGCATGACCAGATGTCAGCGTGTGAGACAAGATGTCAGCACTGCGCACATATACCCCCGGGGTGGCCCTCAGTCTATGCCTGGGGAGTTGGTGCAGAAAGACCTCAGCCGCTCACCCCTCGGGCAGAACTCTGGGCTTCGTGTTCTACGGACCCGAGTCTCCCAGCGGCGGGAGCTCCAGTTGCCCACACAGGTACCTGGCTGGGCAACACGCCTTTTCAGTTTTCTTTTCTCTCACTTTCTATTCTACCTTCAGCTTCCCAGCAAACTCCTGCACTCAGCGTTTACTTCTGGGGAAACCTAACCAAAACATCGGCGTTTCTTGGTGTTCTTTTAAAGAACCTATAGCACCGCCAGGCATGATGGCGCACACCTGTAATCCCAGGACTTGGGAGGCTGAGACAGGAGGATTGCAGGTTCGAGGACAGTCTTAGTGACATAGCAAGATTCTCAGCAACCTAGTGAGATCCTGTTTCAAAACAAAATAAATAAAAAGGGCTGGGGTGTAGCTCAGAGGTAGAATGCCCTTGGGCTGGTTCGTTCGTTCCTTCCTTCCTCCCTCCCTCTCTTTCTTTTCCTTCTCGTTCCTTCCTTCCTTCCTTCCTTCCTTCCTTCCTTCCTTCCTTCCTTCCTTCCTTCCTTCCTTCCTTCCTTCCTTCCTTCCTTCCTTCCTTCCTTCCTTCCTTCCTTCCTTCCTTCCTTCCTTCCTTTCTTTCTTTCTTTCTTTCTTTCTTTCTTTCATAAAGAATCTATAAAGCCGGGCGTGGTGGCGCACGCTTGTAATCCCAGCATTTGGGAGGCTGAGACCGGAGGATCCGGGTTCGCGGCCAGCCTCAGCTACCTAGTGAGTCATTCCGCAACTTAGTGAGACCCGGTTTCAAAATAAAGAATAAAAAATAGGGCTGGGGGTGTAGCTCGGAGGTAGAATGCCCCTGAGTTCAATCCCCAGCACCGCCAAAAAAAAAAAAAAGAATCTATAGCTTAATAATAATCTGATTATTAAGCCCAAGGGACCAGAGCTCATACCCCAGTTCTACCATGGGCCTGTGAACCCGGGACCACCGCAGAAACCCATGTGGACAAAGGACCGCTCTGGCAGGAAAGAGATGCTGGCTTCAAATGAGGAGGAATCATGGCCTTGACCTGATCCCCTGAGAGGCACAGCGGACAGCCCTTCAGTGACAAGTTTCAGCACCAAAGGACTTCAAGCCCGATCCCTTACACCAAGACGCTGTTTCCAGGCGGGGGAAGCATTTCTCCATTTCTCTGGTTCCTAACAGCTTCCCTTTTTAGGGAGATAAGAAATTAGCATATTTCTCCAAGCCACTGCTTTGCTTCAAAAGAATAATTGGCCTCAAAAACTGATAGTAAATATACAACTTAATGAAAACTGAGATAGGAATTATAAAGTATAGAGAAAGATAGAAACGTCCACCATCTACCCATATATCTACCAACACCCATAAACATTCGTCCATTCAATAAACACTGCGATCCTACGGTGGCCCAGGCACCGCTGCTGCTCTTGGTACGATCAGTGGACAGAAGCCATTCCTATGGCATGGATCTTATATTCTAGTAGGAGGCTGGGACATTCATCAATAAGCAGACACCATGCCAGAGAAGCAGAGTAAAGGGATGAAGTGGGGGTATTTGGAGTGGTGGGGTGTTTCTAAACAGGTGACGTTTGCACAGAGAAAAGGAAGTGGATCGCCCGACTATCTGGAGCAAGAGCCAGTGCCAAGCCCCCGAGGCAGACATAAGCGTGGTGCATTGTAAGGATCAGTGGGAAGGCCACCGTGGCTCCAGAGACGGGATCAGAGAGGAAGCCATGGTGTTAGAGACTATAGGACCTGGTAGGTATCGCCAGGAACTGAGATTTACAACGAGAGGAGAAGCTGCTGGAGGCTCTGAGCAAAGGCGTGTAAAGGGCAAAGGCTGGACTCGGAAGGAGACCGCTGAGAATCAGCCTGCCATCAAAGAGGATGGCGGCTGGGAGCGGCTGGCAGGAGGGGATGGATTATGGGTGCACTCTGCAAACTCAGTCAACAGGCTGTTTGGGAAAGGGGGGAGAGAGGGAAGGGGAGAGAGAGAGAGGGGAAGAAGGAGGGAGGA
>PVLC010001529.1:0-55696 GCA_004027655.1 Graphiurus murinus | reverse complement strand
GAGTTTAGGGGTGAGCTCAGGGCTGGAGACTTGGAAGGTGTCAGCCCATCAGAAATATAAAGACGTGGATTCGTTTACCCAAGGGATGGGTATGGACAGAAGGGAGGGATGAAAGGTTGGCCCCCTGGCGCTCTCCAAGAAGTTGGGCAGCCCATGGGACAGGGGACAGAGACCACAGGGTAGGAGCGTCCCAGAGCACACAGGAAGAAACCGTCGTTAGAGGAAGGGAATGCAAAAGACTTGAGCGGGGATTTTATACAATAATAAATGCATCAAAACCCAGGAGAGCTGTGCTGTAGCTACCATGTCAGCAGATATCTCATGTTTAGACTCAGGGCAATAGAAGCTATTTGCTGGGCTCACAGTCTAGGCCTAGACTGCACATGGTAAAAAGGAAAATGCCAAACTAGAGAGAGAGAGAGCAACACAGGAACTGATAAAGAGACCAGTGAAGAAGGGACTAGAGATGACATAGACCAGGATAATCAGAAGGACAGGGAACATTGAGTTATGACCTTTCTTTCATGGATTGGCCGTAGTATGAAAGTATAGCAGCCCGGCATAGTGGCGCACACTTGTCATCCCAGTACTTGGGAGGCTGAGACAGGAGGATCACAGGTTCGAGGAGAGCCTCAGCAAGTAGTGAGACTCATCAACCTATGACACCTTGTTTAAAAATAAAAATAAATAGGGCTGGGGGTGTAGTTCAGAAGGAGAATGACCCTGGGTTCAATCCCCAGTGGCACAAAAACAAAAAAACAAAACAGAAACATTAGCACTTCTACTGGGATCCAAAATTCAAATAGAGTCACCTCATGAGAATGGCTTCCTCGTGGGAAAATAAGAAACATGCATGTTAGCGAAAACAGTTAAGATGGGCAGATGGATACCATGTTCTAACTTCTCAGAGTCTGACATCCACTGAAGGGACCGGACTCATGGACCAGTGCTCGAGAAGACAGACCCGGGCCTCATCACCTGCTGGTTCTTCCCACCAGGTGCTCTGCTATACCTGACGGGGGCTAAGTCGGATCTCCTTGATAGGTATTTAAGAGCATGATTTTTAAAATATCCTAAGTGCAGTAATGTAGACCCTGAAAGCGCTTTGGCAAAAGGACAATAAGGCAGTAATTGTGCTGGTCATTTGCCCTTTTGCCTGTGATTCATTCCCTATCTTATCCCTGTTCTGCTGTGCCTCCCAGAGAGACACACTTGCACACTACCTCCCCCAGGTCTCTACTGTGCCCAACTCTGCTGGTGCTTCCAGCAGGCCACTCTTCCTTTCCTTCCAAGAAGCAGAAACCTGGTTTCAGGGTAGCCATGTGCTTGGCTAAGAAAACTCGCCTGCCAGACTCCCTTGCAGCTAGGGGTGGCCATGTGTCATGGTTTTAGCCAATGAGATGAATAAGGAAAATGCCATGCAGAGCCATAGGATAGCTCTTTATAAAGGAATCAGAGCTATCCAGCATGGTGGTGCACACTTGTAATCCCAGGATTTGGGAGGCTGAGATAGCAGGATCCCAGGTTTGAGGCCAGCCTCAGCAATTTAGATCCTGTCTACAAATAAAAAGTAGAAAGGCCCCGGGCATGGTGGCACACACTTGTTATCCCAGTACTTGGGAGGCTGAGACAGGAAGATTGCAGGTTTGAAGACAGCCTCAGCAAATAGTGAGACTCTTGTCAACCTAGCGAGATCCTGTTTCCAAATAAGAAATAAAATTGGGCTGGGGGTAAAGTTTGAAGGTAGAATGCCTTGGATTCAATCCCCAGTACCACACACACACACACACACACACACACACACACACACACACACACACACACACAATATAAAGAGCTTGCGGGGGGTATAGCTTAGAGGTAGAATGCCCCCGGGTTCAATCCCCAGTACCCAAAAGTATGTATATATGGAGGGGGGGGCGGAGACCTTTTACCCTTTGTCCTTCCCAAACCAAGAAGCAACATTTATGAACATGAAAGCCCATGTGAATATAGGCAGAGGGGAAGCAGAAAGAACTGGGCTCCTGAGGGCATCGTGCAGTTGCTCACCAGCCCCGAAACATCCACTTCTCCATTTATCATTGCAAAAGAAAAACTAAAATCTCATGAGGATCAGCTGCTAATGGTCGGTTTTTCTGTTACCTGCAGCCCAACACACTCCTAATTTTTAAAAACTCACTTGCTCAAGAGAGCAGGACAGGACTCCCTAGTTACACTCAGATTAAGAGCCATGCTAACAGGCTTCACGGAGCCCGGGGCCTGTGGAAAGCCTGGGCTCTCCACGTCTGGTCTGAAGGGCAGAAACGACAGCTGTGCTGAGCTGCGCTGTAACGGATGGTAGTTGTGCAGTTGTGCATTCGCGGTCTCTGTTAAATTCCACGGGTGTCTACGTATATGCCAAGTCTCCAAATCAGATGCCGGCAGAAATGTGCTACTGACACCGAGACTGTCACACACACAACTCAGGAACTTGCAGGCCTGGGTGGATATGCTTATAATACACCCTTCAGAACACGCGGAGACCAGCTGGCACCAGGCCTACCATAACGATTTCGGTGTCCTACTCGAACCCCTGGGACCCTCGAGGCGACCACCCTCTGGCTGCAGGTTGCAGTTGCTTGCAAGACCTAGGACCATGGGTCACCTTTGGAGACCTACCCCTGGCTACTGGTGCCACCTCTGGAGGTAGAAATTAGGAAACTTTTCTTCCTCTCTAAGTGGCCCTCGGCCTATATCGGAGAGAAGAAAATCCCAGCTTCCTGACCCGGAGTGGGACAGAGTTCCCTCGCAGGATCAAGCCGAGGCCACACTCTGAGGGCCTTTGCCTGAGACTCCACCCTGTCCTATGCTGCTCCCCGGGGAACGCACCCTTCATAAACCACTTGAATCCTCAGCTCAGCATCTGCGCCATGGAAGCAGCCCAAGACATCCAAGACCCTCTTGATTTTTTTTTTTTTTTAGCTGTTTTTTTTTTTTTTAAATTTTATTTTTTTATTTGCCTTAACTTCATAGTCTGCTTTTGTGGTTTTCTTTTTAAAAGGTGTTATGTAGCTTCATTAAAACATTTTAAAATCCAGGTCACCCCTTTAAAAGGGAGGAAATTTTTAAATTGTTATTTTGCAGTTGGGGCGGGGGAAAGCAGGGTTCAACCTATACTTTTTAAACTCTGTTCAAAAATTTGCACAAGTCACGTGGTTCTGGGAAATGTTCTTAATTGCTCCTGGCCGCAGCTCCAGCTCTGTTGACATTGCTAGAGCTTTCCTTTCAAACGCGGTGAATACACAAACGAGGCTTTTCATACTCCATACACGGGGAAACCAAGCCCGGCGGCGGCAGGGCACTGAGGCCGCTCTGTGATCTGAAATGGACATCTGGGTTTCTCCACGACTCCCCCGGTGTGGCTGTCCCAGGAAGGGCCAGCACTTCCTCCTGGCCGTCTCCCTCTGGGCCAAGAAAAACTGCTAACACAAGCGCTCCAGGTAAAAATCCAGGTGAGCAATTAGCGGTTACACACTGGGCCTCGGGGACCCCGCTCCCCACCTCCTCCTCTGCTCCTCTTTAGAACAGCGGCCAGAGGCTGCAGAAACAACCTAAACACTGCAGGGTCTCGAGGGAGAGTGGGATTCGCCCTTCACCCGAGGAAAGAGGATCCCGGTGACACGGCAGATCAGGACCTGCCGCCTGTGTGCAGGAGCTCAGCTGGGCCCAGGGCCAGGTGACAGGTTTTTTTTGCCTGGCACTCAGCAGGAAGTTCAAGGTAATGTCACCAGGGCGCTGGGAGCGCTGGATTAAAGACAGGAAGGGGGCGGAAAGGACTTATTATTTTCTGAGTATCCGTAGCCACCCTCAGGGCGCTCTTACGAGGGCAAGCACCAAATTCATTCATCATCCTAATGGCTGGGCCAACATGACTATTAACATCTAAGAGCTGTATTTTTCTGGAGGCTACTATTAACTTGACGAGACACACACACACACACACACACACACACGTGGGAGAAAACCAAACACAAGGGCAAACCAAACAGTTCCTGCCTGCCAAGGCTGTTTGGAATCTGTTTATCCCAGGAAGGGTCTGGGGCATGCCTCTGATTGACGCTGTTGAGTTTCCTGTTCCGCCTCCACGCCCTGCTCTGTACACTCTCCGACAGAGGGCTGCTCTGTGTGCGACCCTCTGTCTAGGTGCAGGCCAGTGCAGGTGCACGCGCTAACACAAGGGTATGCAGTCACGGAAGCCCATACATCCTTCCTCCTCCAGCCAGATTAGAAAGCAGATCCGGTTTTATCGCCTGGCGCCATCTTGAGTGGTTTGCCTTGAAAGTGAGAAGAGACTCCAGAGAGAAAGGGAATACCCTTGCGGTGCTGAAGGTAGATCCGACCTGGGAAGAATCCTTTACAAGGAAAACAAACTCATAAGCCTCTGAGGCGGCTTGTCAAAAGAACTAAGCCACTGAAGCCGACCTGCCGCTCCACCCCCAGCCCAACCCCAGCCCAACCCCAGCCCACCCCAGCCCACTTTTGTTTGGAACTCCTCAGAGACACAAAAATAAGCTCCCCTCGCCACGTCCTGCCACACTTTCCCGGGCGAGGCCCTGTCCTAGAAGAAATGCGAGGACCCAGGGCCCAGCCCCCCATCTGATCTCCCCAAATTAGATGACACTGTAGCTCAGTGGTAACAACCAACTCGTGCCGAGCACAAACTCCATCTGGAAGGAGCTTGGAAGTGCTCGGAAAGCTATTAAAAAAAAAAAACAACCACCACCATGGTAAGTGGAGCTTCCCCACCGAATTCGAATCCACAATCCTCTTCGTCCCTCCCAGGCAACCCCAACACTGAATTTCACCTTCCCACCTCCCTAGCCTGGTCACTCCCCGCCCCCCCCCCAAAAAAAACCCCTGGGAGTTGAACCCAGGGTTGTTTTACCTGTGAGCTACACTCCCAGCCGTTTTCATTTTTTAGTTTGAAACAGGGCCTTGCCCAGTTGCTCAGGGTCAGATTGCTGAGGCTGGCCTTGAACCTGCAATCCTCCCGTCACAGCCTCCCAAGGTGTGAACCCCTGCCTCTGCCTTCTGCTTCTTGACTCTGCGTGTGAGATGCCCCCGCCACTGCCCAGCATCGTGAGCGAGGATCCTGCTGCATATCGCTAGCCCGGGAAAGGACCAACGCTCAAAACGGAAAGGGCAGTTTCTACTGAACGGGCATCACTGAAGATCACAAGCTGAACCCACCTAAGATGGGAACCACTTACACTTCCTGCGTAAAGTAATGATCTATACGGTACATATTTGTGTGCGGTGGGGAGTCAGGAGCATACTGGGGGCGGGGGCAGGAATTCATAGAGAAAGAAGCGGAGATGCAGAAGACTGCCCCATGGCCCAAGGTTACCTCTGCACCTGCTGGCGACCAGGGCCACCCCTCTCTCTGCCCTCCACTGGACACCTGTTACTTTACTCCTGGCTACTCCTAAATCCAAATGGTAGCTTAGCTGTCCTTCGCAATCACTGCCAGGTACAAATATTCCAGCCACAAATAATTTTCGAGACATCGTTAGCGTCAAAACTCCCGTGGAGCCGGGCACGGTGGCGCCCGCCTGTAATCCCAGTACTTGGGAGGCTGAGACAGGAGGATCGCAGGTTTGAGGACAGCCTCAGCAAGTAGTGAGACTCAGGTTAGCCAAGCAAGATCCTGTTTCAAAATAAAATAAAAAATAGGGCTGGGGGTGCAGCTCAGAGGTAGAATGTCCCCCAGGGCTCAATCCCCAGTACCCACACCCCACACACACATTCCCATGGGTGCTACATTGGGGTGGACCCTCTCCATTGCCCTCCTTCCCCTAAACATACACTCCCACCTGAAGCCCCCAAACTTCAACCTACACGACAAGTTCCTGTGCTGGAAACAAGAAACAACAAAGCTGTGCAGACCAAGTTCAACCAGCAATGCAGAGCTGCGTGACAGGCCGGCGGGCAAGAGCTGGGACCCTGAGCGTGTGGGAGACAGCCCAGCTCGGGGTCACAGGCCAGGGGCCCACAGGCTGGACGTGGTCTGGGGATATGTTTTGTTTGGCTCCTACGACATTCAGAAAACATTTTAATTAGCTGCCAGAGCCATGAGCTTTCACAGAAAAATGCAGATTTCTAGTCTCCCCCCTCCCCCCCCAAAAAAACCCCAGAGCGCCTGGCAGCTCCGGCCCTCCCTCCCACCTGCGACCCCTCACCACCTCTACTGGCCCACACCTGGCACTCTCCGCCTGTTCACACGCCTGCCTGGGCCCACGCTGCAGACGTTACAGAGCGGGGTGCGTGCCTCTGGTTCTTGCACTAGGGCTCCAGTGTGGCTCCATCAGGACAGCTTGCAATGCCCAGGAGCCGGAGCGCCGGGGTGCACTAGCAGGTGCTGGCGAGCCCCCCACACGGGACCCCCGCCCCCCGCAGTGCTCCAGTCCACGTCACCTGCGGCTCTGCACCCGCCCATCTCTGCCAGAACCTGGCGCCATGTGCCCGCTCAGAGGTGGGGCAGAAATCCTAGGAACGCCCTGCCCCTGGCTCTTGGGAAGTGAAGTACAATGCCCGGGGCATCCTCACCCCTGGGGCTGGCGTCCTATGCTAGGTCCTGTGGCAGCTGGGTTGGTTTTTTTTTTTTTTTTTTTTTTTTTTTGCGGTACTGGGGATTGAACTCAGGGGCATTCTACCTCTGAGCTATACCCTCAGCCCTATTTTTTATTCTTTATTTTGAAACAGGGTCTCACTAAGTTGCGGAGGGCCTCAGTAGGTAGCTGAGGCTGGCCGCAAACCCGGATCCTCAGGTCTCAGCCTCCCCAATGCTGGGATTACAAGTGTGTGCCACCATGCCCGGCTCCGTGGCAGCTGTTTTAACGACCCCCTTCCCACCCCCTACCTCTGCTCCTCGGTCTCCTGCTCATTACCATCCAACCTTGTTTCTCGGGTCTCCCAAGTAAACTCTCTGCCCTCAGGACCTTGCATCCAGGTGGGTGCTCTGGAAATTTTGCTTTTGTTCTCTATTAATGACTTTTTTGTTTTGTTTTGTTTTGACAGGTTGGGCTTTCCCTCTGCACCTTGAGCTATGCTCCTCTTTGGTTATGCATGTTAGACTCAGCGGGGCCGTGTTGGTTCTGTGGGGTCTGTGCACTGTTAAACGGGCTGGGCCAGCTCTCGTGGGTACGTTAGACTCTTGCCCTGAGCAGGTGGGGGACCATTGACACCCCCAGTCGTTCACCCCTGCAGGGTAGTTATTTTCATGGGACAGGATTTTCGTTTCTTGCCATTCCTTCTCCTGCTGCCCGGAGGCTCACCTTGCCCATCCACTTCTCTGGTGGGTCCTGCCTCCCACAGATCCACACCATGACCCTGTGATCTGTCACCACGCTCACGCTAGTGCCCACCACCTCCTCCAGGGCCTCCGACACCATGTCAACTTTCTGCTACATGGAAACCAAGGGTTCCCTGTGCCAAAGGTTTTGCAGGTTGCTGGAATTCAATGGCAAAGAGAGACCAAAATGACATCATCTCGTTTTTCCCATGGCCAGTCACCGTGACTCCAAACTCATACCTGTGGCCTCCTTGGACATTGTCCTTGACTGACCAGAGCCTCTTCATCTAGGGTACCCAGGAGGTGACTCGCCACCCACCATCCCCTGTGGCCAACGATGAAGCAAGGGTGGGGATTGGTGCCATCCCCTGCAACTTCAAGGGGGGACCTCGACTGCGGAGTGACTACAGCACCACCATTCTGATCTTTCTACCCCATACGCCAGATTGAGGCTAGCCGGGACCTGACAACACACCACTCGCCGCCTTCTCCCACCCACCTGACTGCCCTCCCTGCTCTCTCCCTGAGAGTACAACCTGCAGTAAGTCACATGCACGCCGCATCTCATGCACGTAGGAAGAGAAGGGGAAACATATGTGAAGCCCCCTGTGTGTCGTAGGCGGCCATAAATGTTACCTCCTATCCCTTGAAAGGTTGTAGAACTAAGGCCACATTCATTTACCAATATGAACCTCAGTAAAGCCATTTTGTTACAATATTATTTTTAACAGAATTTAAAAAATGAGCCGGGTGTGGTGGCGCACTCTTGTAATCCCAGTACTTGGGAGGCTGAGACAGGAGGATCAGGGTTCGCAGCCAGCCTCAGCTACTTAGTGAAGGCCTCTGAAACTTACTGAGACCCTGTTTCAAAATAAAGAATTAAAAAATAGGGCTGGGGGCCTAGCCCGGAGGTAGAATGCCCCTAGGTTCAATCCCCAGTACCACACACACACACACACACACACACACACACACACACACAAAGAATTTTAAAAATGGAAGTAACTTAAGCATCAAGTAAGAGGTATCTGTAGGCAAACCACAATATCCATTTGGTAGAATAGTAAGTTAATAAAAAACTAGAAGTAACCTAGACATGTGGTAAGAGGAATTTGTAGGTCAATTCATAGTAAATTTGTACAATGGAATACTATGCAGACTCCAAGCCGAAAAGAAGAACATGGTGTTATAGTTTGCATATAGAATATTCCCTGGAAGAGCTCACTACATTGATGTTCATAGGTGATAGAACTGAAACATGAAGGTTCTAATGTCATCAGTGGGTAAATCCATTGGTGGTTAATGGACTTATTGGCTAGTGACAGCAGCAGGTAGGCTGTGTCAGGAGGAGGTGTGTCACTGGGGGTGTGGCCTTGAGGATTATCTATATTCCTCAACCCCTCTCGGGGCTCTCTCTGCTTCCCACTGACCCAGCCTAACATGGACTAAAACCTCTACAGCTGTGAGCACATAAATCTTGCTTCCCCTCCATTGTGGTTGTCAGGTATTTGGAGTCCTGGCAGTGAGAAAGCCGAGTGAAACCCCTGGGGAAGGCAGGCAAAGCAAGATGCAGGCAGCTACTTGGTTTATATAACATGACACTCCAAGTCCTGTACGTTGATAGAGGCCAGCTCCGAACTTAGTGGCAGCCAATGGAGAGGACGGAGCCTAATCAGTCACAAGACTAATTGCATCCAGAGATTAAAAACAACTCAAAATGCCCAAGAAAAGCAAAGCTCTAAGTCTGCGGCCAGAGATAAGTGCCTCCCATAGGTGCTGAGAGGAATCTGCAATATAATGACCCAGTCACTAACCACGGCCTTCCAGTTACCATAGAGACCAGTTTCACCAGCCTGGTCCCCCCTCACACACACACAGGGAGACGACATCAGGGCTCATGAAGTTCTCTAGAAGAGACTCTGGAAGTGGTCAGAGATTCTAGAGCCCTGAGGCCCACTCTGGTTCTCTCCTACTGGGTTTCATTCAGGATGGAGATTCCAGGAAGCAGGAGGCAGCTGGAAAGCACGCCCTTGCTTGACTCCCTTTGTGGCCTCCTCCAACCCGGAGGCTCCCAGGAGCTAGCAAGTTTGTGGGGTGCCGACATTCCGGGTGGCTCCACGGGGCTTCAGTTGCCCCTTACTTAGGCTGCGTGAAGTTGACGCAGTCCTGCCAAGCAGTTGAGCCCAGCAGGACGCGGGTGGCCTGAACAGAAGGCTGTCCCCTGCTCCGTGTGCAGCTAGGGGCACAGTGTGCTCGCTGCAGGGACTGGGAGGAGGGCAGGCTGAAGGTCTCCTTCAGAAAGTGGTTCTGAGCCGGGCGTGGTGGTGCACGCTTGTAATCCCAGCATTTGGGAGGCTGAGATGAGAGGATCCGGGTTCAGGGCCAGCCTCAGCTATCTAGTGAGACACTCTACAACTTAGTGAGACCCTGTTTCAAAATAAAGAATAAAAAATAGGGCTGGGGGTATAGCTTGGAGGTAGAATGCCCCTGAGTTCAATTTCCAGTACTGAAAAAAAAAAAAAAAGAAAAAGAAAGAAAGTGGTTCTGGTTCCTTTTTAACACACAACCTGAGGTGCCACAGTTCAATGCTGCAGACACTAAGAAAAACTGTAAAAAATCTCCATCTCAACAGCTGTGTGCAGGGCACCTGGGTGGAGCAGAGTGGGTCCCTGCTTGCTGCGTTCTGAGGAGCCGCTCTCTCCCCACCTAGGTGGTGCAGGGAGGGCCCCATGGGAGACCGAATCCAACCGCTCCTTCCTCTTTCTTCTAGGGGCATGCCATCAAAACTTCCTTCAGAGGCATTAATCCACTCACCCGAGTCATGGGCACGATTTAATTTCCTCAGTTCACGCGAGTACGGAGGGAATTAAATATGGTAAAGTACAGCTGGCACAGATGATTGCCTCATAGAAAACATCAAGTCCAGCCGGGCGTGGTGGCGCACGCTTGTAATCCCAGCGTTTGGGAGGCTGAGACCAGAGGATCCGGGTTTGTGGCCAGCCTCAGCTACCTAGTGAGGCACTCCGCAACTTAGTGAGACTTTGTTTAAGAATAAAAAATAGGGCTGGGGGTATAGCTCGGAGATAGAATGCCCCTGAGTTCAATCCCCAGTACCGAAAAAAAAAAAAAAAAAAAAAAAAAGAAAACATCAAGTACCTGAAGAGCAGTAACAAGAGTGACAGGCAGTGATCTGTCCTTATTTTTCATAACTACCGCCTTCCCTTCCTTCTTTCTTGAACTCAGGGGCACTCTACTGCCAAGCTACACATCTCCAGCCCTTTTTATTTATTTATTTTTTAATTTCTTAGATGCATTTATTCGTTACTGGGGATTGAACCCAGCCCTTTTTATTTTTATTCTTTCTTAATTTTGAGACAGAGTCTCACTAAGCTTCTGAGGATCTCACTAAGTTGCTGAGGCTGGCCTCAACTTGGCGATCCTCCTGTCTCAACTTCCCAAGTACTGGGATCACAGGTGTGCGCCACTACTCCCCCAGCATTATTTATCATGAAACAGGGTTTTTTGAAGTTGCCAAGGCCAGCCTTGAGCCTGTGTTCCTCCTGTGTCCGCCCCCCAAGTACTGGGATTACAGAAAGGTGTCACAGCACCCGGCTCTAATGCTGGAATTTTCTAGAGCTTGCATGTGCTAGCGACAGTGACTGTACCATCTCAGTCACAGAAAGCTAAGGTGGGGAGGGTCTGCAAGAGAAAAATAATGGGAGACAATTGGAGATACAAGCACTTCGCCAAGGTATCTATGGATGCGTCTTTGGTTGTACTAACGTGCTTTCCAAGTCCACAGTGAAAAACAAAGAACAAAACAAGACAACTCTAATAATCCCAAACAATGCTCCTTAGAAAGGAATCATCTCTGTAGAGTCACGGCGCTGCCCAAGCTATAAGCAAAGCCACTGGGTGTTCCTGGGGTGGGGTGGGGGGCGTCTGTCCATCCTACCTTCTGCCACATGTTGATGAAGAAGAGCTCCCGGGACACGTTGAAGGACACGTTGGCGTCGTAGGCATCGTCCCCGAGGTTGGCGATGGAGATGTTTAGGGAGATATTCTTCACTGCCCCCAAGGCTAAATACGGGGTTTTCTCATCGATACTGCAATGAAAAATAAACACCAATTAGTACTCCGAAGCTTATAGCAATAAAACGTGAGGCTCCGGGGGGGGGGGGTAGCTGAGGGCAGGGGCAGAAAACGGGATCAGAACCACAAGTCGCAGAAACCACACGTCCCTGGGCGTTCAGTTAGCACCGGATTCAGTCAGGATTCTCCCTGCTGCAATCCCAAACATCTGATGAGTGCAACTTAGCAGAAGGAAAGTTTATTTGCTCACAGTTCTGGAGATTTCAGGGGTTCAGTCCATGCCAGGCCAGGTTACATTAGTGGAGCTCAGGGCAGCAGGAAACAGAAAAGGGGAGAGAGCAAGTGCCCTGTTCTAACACCACAGAGACCAGAAGCAAGAGAGAGAAAGCAAGGGGATTCAAGGACGCGCGCCCAGTCCCCAAGTGACCCACTTCCTCTAGCCACAGCCCATCTGCATAGGTTACCACCGGATAAATCCCCGACAACATTTTTATCCACTGATGAGATTACGACCCTCATTACATTAGCTCTGACCATCAATGCACGAGCTCCGCTAGCGAGGAGGTAGAAAAGGAGGCGGCAGATAGGGCCGGAAGAACGAGAACAAAAGCCCCTGAGAATGACCAGAGGTTTACAAAAATCTAGTTGTCCTTGCTGATAAGCAATCCCAGGAGATTCCCAGGAGAGTTCAGGAAACAATGTCTGGGAAAAAGAATACGATGTAAATCCCAGGAAACTGCTAGTAGGACCCTCAACGATAAAAAGGAAACTCAAAAAAGTATATAACCCCCTAGACCACTCTCAACGGTTATCCACTCTGGGAACCGTCCCTCTGGGGAGCTTTCCTCTCTCTCTCGCAGGTCATGTCGGCTTTGAGAGAGGGTGCTGTGAAATTGATGGTGCTCAGCCCGGGTAGCTCCCGGGTAGTGACCAGAAGACGCCGCTGGACATCAAAGCTGACCGAGGCCCCTAGGGCTGGCCTGCACCTCTTCTCTTTGGTAGATCGCATGGGCTTTGTAAGAAAGCGGTTTGCAATTGCCAGCGTGCGGCTTGCCAAGGAGCGTCCAGCAGGCAGCTGCCGACTCCAGGGTCCCCATGGCCAGCAAGGGTGGTCATCTGCCTCTTTTCTCTTCCCTGTTCTCTTTACAATAAACTCCCTGCTGGCCTCCCTGTTGTCTTCGAGGATCATTCTTTGCACTTCGTAGACAAGAACCCCAGTAAGGAAAACATCTGTTTCATTGGGGGACTTTCTATATCTGACTCTAACAGCACCCAGCGGCCCCAGCCCCCCATCTAACATGCGGGGCTCTGCACACCTCGCTAGACCCTTATGTGACTCACAGGAAATCTTGTACATCGAGCTTGGCAAACTAGAAGGCACTGGATACCCTATCAATAAAATCCATTCACTCCGCTGGCTTTGAGCCGCCACTGCATTCCTGCCCCCCCCCCCCATGCTAGGGGAACGGCAGCAAACAAAATTGAGCTCTTGTTGCTTCGGGGAGACAGAAAACACAGACAGAAAGAAGTAGACATACGTATCGGGTTGGAGAGGATGCAGAGTGGGCTGCAACTTGAAGGGATGAGGTTGAGTCTCAGCGGAAAGAAAGGGGGCAAGGTTTTCAGAATCTCAGCACACCGTGAGGTGGGTGTGAGCCTGGCACATTGGAGGAACAGCAAGGAGGCTGGCGTGGGTGGAGAGGAGTGAGTGAGGAGGGCGCAGGAGGGAACTGGCCGAGAGAGGGGCCGGCAGATCCCGCAGGGCCTCGCAGGCACCCTCGGGACCTTGGTTTCCTTGTGACCGAGATCAGAGCCCTCAGGGCTGTAAGCCCAGGAGCCTCGTGCCATCTCCCATGTTGAGGGAGGCTCACGCTGGTGTGATGGGAAGCGCCTATGGGGTGCTCAGGGAGAAGCAGGGTGCCCAGAACAATCTGGGCGTGAGCAGGTGAGAGGTCAGACCAGGACAGACAGCTGAGGGAGCGGCGAGAAGAGGTCGCACCCTGAGCTGAGCATCATGGCGCACGCCTGTAATCCCAGTATGTGGGAGGCTGAGACAGGAGGGTATCGGGTTTGAAGCTGGCCTCAGCAACTTAGCATGACCCTGTTTCCAAATAAACAATAAAATAGGGCTGGGGGTGTAGCTCCGAGGTAGAATGCCCCTGGGCTCAAGTTCCAGTACATTAAAAAAACAGAAGAAAAGAAAGTCACACTCTGGGTATGTTTCAAAGGTTGCACCAACAGACTCTCCTCGTGGGCTGGATTCGGGGGCCTAAGGAGAGAGAACCAAGTGGGGCTCCATGGCTTTTGGATTCAACAACTGGAAAGAAGAGCCGTCAGTTAATGAGATGGCCAAGACCTCAGGTAGAGAAGGTTTAGCAAGGGCCAACTGGACTCGGGAGGCACCCGGGAGGCAGCCTGACACAGGGGGATGGCGCTGAAGGGGCGTCTGGGCTGGACTAACAGGACACCAGGGAGCGGTGTAGACAGAAATGAGGTCGGAGAGATGAGGAGCAGCTAGCGAAGGAGACTGGGGAGGGGAAGGCACGGAGGCCGGAGGTGACCCGAGGAAGATGGCTTCCGCGTGGCTGCAGGAGACAGGTTGGCTTTCTCACGCGTAGCAGACAGGCCAAAATAACCCAGAGAATTTAGGACTGCCGAATGGAAGCGGTTATCCGGAGGTCATGTCTGGTGACCTCGTGTAAACTCTGTAAGTCGAGTCAGGAGGGGAAAAGCCTGGAGAGGGTTTAAGAGCCGTAGGCAGAAGATAAAAAGAAAGTGAGTTCACACAACCATTTGGAGGAGTTTTCTCCCCCCGCCCCCCACCCCGTAAAGAGGAACAGAAAGATGGTAGCTGGTGGGGCAAGAGGGCTCCAGAGAGGTTGGTTTTTTCTTTTTTTTTGAAGATGGGAATTATCCGAGTATCTCTGCATGCTAATGGCAAGGGTCCACTAGCGTGGGGACAATTAATGAAGACAGGCCAGGGACAATGCTGGGGTGGGGGCTGGTGGGCGGGAAGCCTGGCGGGAGGTGAGGAAGTGGAGCCCGAGGCTCAGCCGCAGATGCGCTGGAGATGGGTGGCGGGGACAGGCACATTCCTTGGCAATTGCTTCCAGTTGTCAGTGAAAGAGAAGCAGAAATCAGAGAGCGGGAGCTGGAGGAGGAAGAGGAGGAAGAGGAGGAGGGAGGGAGGGGGGTGTTTGACAGGTGAGGAGATGGAGGAAGATGGTGGCCTTGGAGGGCGGGGTGCAAATGGACCAAGGATGCCGATGGTGCTGGGGATGACGGTGGCGACTCACACTGCTTGGTGACTACTAGGAGACGGGAGCTTTGGACACGACTAGTTCACACCTAGTTGTACGATCTTCCACTGAACACTAGTCTGGACACAACTAGTTCAATCTTCCATTGTCCAACCAGCTGGTGAAAGGAGAGAGAAAAAGAGGGAGAGAAGGCGAGGGAGAGCAAAAGAGAGGGAGAAAGAGAGGAAGAGAGGAGGAGGAAGGGAAGGAGGGACAGAGAGGGAGGGAGGGAGGAAGAGAACGCGGGCATGCACATGAGGGACATCTGCTTGAACTAGTTGAAGACTGAACTAGTTTGGACACAACTGGTTCAACCTTCCATCCTCCAACCAGCTAGTGAAAGGGGAGACAGAGTGTACAAGGACTGGCGTCATGTGTCATAAGCTGTTGCTATTTTGGGTCACTCAGCATCCTGACATCATTCTGGTTTGGGGGACTCTCTAGATGGATGGAAGGGGCCCATCAGCAGGGAAGGGGCACCCTCTCTCCTCCTTTCTTCCAGGTGCCTAAGGGTGAGGGGCATCTAAGTGCAGTCACGTGACCTCGGGTAGTGGAGAGGCCTTAACATGGCAAATTTATGAAATTTTTATACTTTTATTGGTGCATTATAGTCTCACATCATAATGTAGTTCGAAGTGGTAGTGATATACATGCATACAGCATTTGGTGGGGGCTATGCCTTTTGGGGTCACACCAAGATACGGGGACCCTCTGAGATGGTCTGAGGCGGCTGCATCAGGCTGAGCACCAGGGGTGGCATCCTATCCTGAGCTAAGCCTTGCCTCCCCAGTTTCCTGCCTGAGTCGGTTTCCCCCAAACCTCCTGGCCTCTGCTCTGAACCACCCTGTATCTTTCCAATAAATTCCTTTTCCGCTTAAACGAACCAGCATCTGTTTTTGCCTTTTGCAACTATTAGTACAGCTAATACGGCATGAAAGAGAAGAGAACCCTTCAAACTCTCAATAGGCTCTGACGATACTTTGAAATACAAATTTTTGGGGGGGTGGGGGATGGGGGAGGAATCGTCATTACCCATCCACGGAAAGAGGACCTCGCTCCCCTGCACGCCTGGCACGTCAACAAGAATAACATGTGCGAGGAGAAATCTGGATGGCCCTGTCGTGGAAGCAGGAGCTCAGACGAGCCAAACAAGATGTGAAAAATTAACTCGGAGAAGAGTTTCGAATTCTTGAACAGCCTCCAGTAAATTAAGACCCTGACCTCCCGCTATTGTGGCAACTGTTTATTATTGTTGGCCATCTTCGTTTTAAACAACCGATGGGTTATTTCGGTCCTCCTGTTTGCTTTTACAAGATTAAAGGAGTAATCGTCAGTTACTCGCCTTGAGTTATGAGAGCCAGCCAGCCTAGGTTCATCTGGGGAAGGAATTGCATATACACACACGGGCAGCCGGTCACCTCGGAGTGACCGCCGTTTCCTTATTAAGCCGAGAGACAACCCCAATGAGAACAGGACCACGGGGCGGGGCCGCCTGCTCACCTCAGCGCCATTGTTCAGTCGACCGGCCACTCTGTGTTATGTATGTGGAAATGTCCGGGGCTCACGTCAGGGGTATTTAACTTCTGCCAGTCCCCAATACTCAGGCCTCTGCCCCTTAATCACACAGCAAGGCCCTTCCTAGGGTCTCAGAGTCCAGGGATTCAAATATGGCTGTGATTAAGGGAAGTCGGGTCCCTTTCAAGGCAGAACATGAACCCCGACTTTTTAAAAAGAAGACTCAACCTTCTTTTTTTTTTTTGCGGTACTGGGGATTGAACTCAGGGGCATTCTACCTCCGAGCTATACTCCCAGCCCTATTTTTTATTCTTTATTTTGAAACTGAGTCTCACTAAGTTGCGGAGGGCCTCACTAGGTAGCTGAGTTGCGGAGTGCCTCACTAGGTAGCTGAGGCTGGCCTCGAACCCGGATCCTCCGGTCTCAGCCTCCCGAATGCTGGGATTACAAGCGTGCGCCACCACGCCCGGCTCAACCTTCTTTTTATTGTTTCTCTAAAGTCAGAAGTCTGTGACCAAAACGGTACGTCTCTGCTTCCAAAGTTATTCTTAGAAATAAGAAATGTAATTTGCCAGCATGGCGCTGGGCACTGTCGGACACATCGGCTTTCTGGAACCTCACTGTGGAAGGTCCCGACTCGAGTGTCTCTTTCAGAGATGGGGAAATCAGGATGCAGAGAGGAGGTGAGGGGCCCAGGAGCCGGGCTGGATGAGAGCCCTGTGCCTCCTGTGCCTTGGTAGCCCAGGTTCCTCTCCTGCCTTCCCTTGTTTCTACTGCTCCAAAATACGTGTATACACATACACACAGTATATAGCTTATATAAAACTTTTCTAGCTACAATAAGGTTAGAAATGAAACTGAGCTTGCCTTCCCAGCACGTAGAGTACTTAGAATATCGGGAGGTGCTGTCTACAAAAGCTTACTCGGGTGCTTATTTTAATTCCCGACCATTTTCCTTGAAATTGGCGGAGGCCTTCAGGACATGTCCAGGTGTCTTCAAGAGCTCTCGTGGGCAATCTCCTTCCTTGCTACCTTACTGACAAGCATCAAAGCTTTCCAGCGTCTAGAGCTGAACATCTCACACATGAGCAAATCACAAAGCTACAATCGCTCCCCTCATGCCTCGCTCCCTCTGGGGAACAAGAGCACACAGAGTATCAAATACACGGACGGTAACAGGACTGACTAGGGGACAGGTGTTATGAAAGCCACAGGCAGTGAGCGGGGACTGTCGGCCATCTCCTGGACGCGTGCTGCTAAGTGAGTTGCGCAGGAAACTGACCACGAGGTCGTTCAGAGCTGCCAAAGAGACAAGCGCAGGCAAAGACGCCTGGCAACTCGGGGGAAGGGATTGTGGAATCTGAAAGCTACGAAAGAAGCTTGCAGAGGTGGGAACTGTCACGTCTGAAAGGATGAGGAGTGTGTGGGTCGGTCGGCAGGGAAACAGGAAGTACATTCCAGGAAAAGAGAAAAATAAACATGAGCCGGGGATGGAGGTGAGTCAGAAACAACTCGAGAAGGAGCAGGAAAAGGACACTGTTGGTAGTAAAATTAGTGGGAGGTGAATAGGATCTGTAGGGTGAGTATAGATTCCCTTGAATGTTTAATGTTGGTGTTTGGGGTTAATCCTTTAGCCCAGTGAATTTTTTTTTTTCTTTTTGTACTGGGGATTGAACCCAAGGAGCATTCTATCTCTGAGCTGCACGCCCAGCCCCATTTCATTTTTTATTTGGAAACAGGGCCTTGCTAGGCTGATGAGAGTCTCCCTACTTGCTGAGGATGTCCTCGACTCTGCAGTTCTCCTGTCTCCGCCTCCCACGTACTGGAATTACAAGTGTGCGCCACCACGCCTGGCTTTAGGCCAGCGAATTTAATCACGGCGCCTTGAGTCACCAATGCAAGGCACATCGCGAGCAATTTATTACTAATAAGGCGCCAGCGTGAAGGTGTCATGAGCAGTAGTGCATTATCAGCGTGTCCTTGCGGTCTTATCTCTGTGGCCTGCGCAAGCCTACATCTACCAACATCCCTAGCTTTCCCAGCTCCCTTGTGTATAGGGTGGGCAACTCCACAGTCCACGTTCTAGACTTGTGCTGTTAAATATGGTAGCTGCTAGTCACATATGGCATTTAAGCACTTCAAACATAGCTGGTCTAGGCAGGTGCAGGGGCATATGCCTGTAATTCTAGCTACTAGGGAGGCTGAGGCAGGAGGATCACAAGTTTGAGGCCAGTCTGAGCAGCTTAGTGAGACCTCAAAATAAAAGAATAAAAGAGGACTGGGTTGGGATGCTGAAACAGGAGGATTGGTAGGCTTGAGGCCAGCCTCCGCAACTTAGGGAGGCACTTGGTAACTTAGTGAGACCTTGTTTCAAAAAAAAAAAAAAATCTATGCTTGTAATCCCAGCATTCGGGAGGCTGAGACTGGCGGATCCGGGTTCGCGACCAGCCTCAGCTACCTAGTGAGGCTCTCTGCAACTTAGTGAGACCTGGTTAAAAAATAAAGAATAAAAAAATAGGGTTGGGGGGTTGGGGGTGTAGTTCAGAGGTAGAATTCCCTTGAGTTCAATCCCCAGTACCAAAAAAAAAAAAAAAAAAAAAAAATCTAAATAAAATAAGGCTGAGGGTATAGCTCAGAGGTACAATGTTCCTGGGTTCAAGCCCTAGTTCCAATTTAAAAAAATGTGGGGGGAACTGGGGATGTAGCTCAGTGGTAGAACTTAGATAGCATATGAGAGGCCCTGGGTTCCTTCTCCAACCTGAAAAAAGAATGTGGCGGGTCTAAATGAAGAGTAAAATATACATCAGATTTCAAAGAGGATACATACATACAAAAAAGGATGCAAAAATCTCAAAATTGTTTTAATACTGATTATATGTTTTTATAATTATTTTTTATATACCGAATTAAGTGAAATTTGTTTCACCAGCTTCTGTTTACTTTTTTAATGTGTCCCCAAGAAAATTTAAAACTGCCTATGTAGCTCACACATTTTTATTAGGTAGGATTCTTCTAGACTCTTGGTAAATTGTGTGTCTTTTAACTTAAGTAGACAATATGGTATGGTTGATTTGTGAGAAATCTCCAATGATATACTCTTGTTCATTCTACTGATATTACTTGTGGAGTAGAAGTAAGGGGAAGATAAAAATAAATTTGGATAAAAAAATAAAATTGAGTAATTAGAAAATTCAAATTGAGGGCTGGGCATGTAGCTCAGTGGTAGAGCACTTGCCTCGTTCGTGCAAAGTTTGATCCTCAGCACTGCAGAATGAAAAAAAAAAAAGGCAAAAAGAACCAAATTGATAATATTCAGCTCCTAAAACTCACTTGCATGTAAAATGTTCTAGAAAATACTGTGAAATGCCAGGAGTGGTGGCGCACGCTTGTAATCCCAGGTACTTGGGAGGCTGAGACCGGAAGATCGAGGTTCATGGCCAGCCTCAGCTACTTAGTGAGGCCCTCCGCAACTTAGTGAGACTCTGTTTCAAAATAAAGAATAAAAAATAGGGCTGGGGGTGTAGCTCGGAGGTGGAATGCCCCTGGGTTCAATCCCCAGTACCGATTAAAAAAAAAAAGAAGAAGAAAAAAAGTGTAGCACAGCCATGCTTTGTTTTCCCACAAAGCAATCTTGAGTTTCACCCGTATCTGCTGCCCAAGGTTGAACCCTGGGAAGGGGAGTGTCACCTGCTCCAGGTAGCGTGATGGGGTCACCAAGGAGGCAAGTCACGTGGATGCGGGGAGCAGGAGTGTCTTGGCACAGGTTTCCCCAGAATCAGACCCCGAGACAGATGTGGGAGCCAGTCCTCCCTTTGGGTGGTGCCCCCCAAAAACTCCAGAAGAAGGAAATGAGACATGGAGGGACAGGTGACTGACAAGGGCTGTGACAACAGGTCAGTCACCTCTCTGGGCACCTGGAACTTTTTTTTTTTGAGGTACTAGGGATTAACCCCAGGGGCATTCTACCTTCGAGCTATACCCCCAGTCCTATTTTATTCTTCATTTTGAAACAGGGTCTCACTAAGTTGCAGAGGGCCTCACTAAGTAGCTGAGGCTGGCCTCGAACCTGGATCCTCCAGTCTCAGCCTCCCAAGTACTGGGATTACAACCGTGTGCCACCACGCCCGGCTACCTGGAACTTCATCTTGTCGGGAGCTCTGAGAAATGTGCAGAACACAAGCTTCAGAACTATGCCATCCGCAGGTGAGGGAATAGCACGTGCTCCCTCCAGGTGGTCACTGGTTGAAGGCTGTTGTGGCCAGTGTGGGTGGCCATCCGCTCCCAGCACCGCGGGTCGGCTACCTGGTTGGCAGAGCCGACACAGAGATGCGGTTCCTGATGCCTGGGCCAGGAAGGCAGGCCAGATTGGAAAGGACATAGGTGGCGCTGGTAGTGCCTATAACGGGGTCCGCTGTCTGGACCTGTCACAGGTAGGAGATCCCATCAGTTAATCCTGATACTTCTGGACAAGAGGGTTCTGGTTCCCCCTGGAAGGGGCCCACGGCTCTGGATAAAGCCCACCCCACTCTTGGGGTCCACAGCAACTGTCAGAAGGACCCACCCCCTACATCCCAGGTGTCAGAGTTGCAATTCCTACTGATGCTTTCGGTCCGCTCAGTCCTCACTGGCCTGCCAAGTGTGCGTGTGGCTGACCATCGGCGGGCTGCCGCGGGGAGCTGGATCAGTTATGTGTCACGAGCCCATGATGTGTGGCGTGAACACTGCCCCTCCTCTGCATTAGCGAGTCTTCAAGACACACAAGACACCAGCCTTGCTGACTCTGCAGGGCATATATTTCCCTACCTTCTGGATGCATTCACTCTGGGGAAACTACTGAGGCACCAAACCGGAGAAGCCAAAGGTGGCAGCAAGAACAACTTTCTGAGCCCATCTGCACCGGGCTCTCGGCTTCCCAACCTGGGATGGCAGCTGCAGATTCCTCCCAGGCCCAAGAGTGTCGGCACCATTTGGTCCCAAGATGCCAAGGTTATTTACTGCTCAGGCTCTACCCACCTCTGAGGAGTGAGAGTTCCTACAGCCAAGTGTACCGCTGCATCTGAGAGCCTCGCCACAGCCCCCTGGATCTGTACAGCAGCACTTCCAAAGAGCCAAAACCTCTTTGTAGACCATTAGCGATCCATGCCAAACGACGTAAAAATCCACTTTCAAAACCACAACACTTCTATGTCTACATCAAAGAACAAAAGCTGCCAACCTCAGCCCTTAGTAGTAAGATGCCAGGGCAAATCCCTGTCACATACTGCTGTGTTGCGAGGCTAGGCCCTGCCCTGGGAAGGAAACAATAAAAACCGTCTCCATACTGGAGGGAGGAAAAGACACCCGGTTTTTAGGAACATGAAATAGGAGATCAAAGTGTGGAGACTCGTGGACTTTCCAAGCCAAAAGCGACCTCAGCGTTAACGACAGATGGACTTCCTCTCCATTTTTTGCAACGGAAGACGCTGAGGACTAAGTCAGGGAAGCGGCTTGTTAACACGTGGGCGACTGGTGGCGATACCATTTACACAGTGGCGGTCGGTACCAGGACTCAAATCCACTTGGAGAGTCAGTCCAGACAGAAACACAGAAGCCATACCAGCTCGCTCGCTGGAAGGGATTAAAATGGGGAATGAGGTACAAAGGCATGAGGAGAGCCAGAAACGTCAATTAGGGGAGATGAGGAAAAGCAGAGATTAAAAGCAACATCTGGAGGGCTGGGGCAGTAGAGGAGAGAGGTGGATAACCGTTGCTGGGATTTCCAGAGGGAGAAGGGGCCACCGCCTGGGATGCTGCTGGAAGTCAGTTGGGCTGAGAAGAAAACCCCGATCTTCCTCCTCCCTCCAATCTCACCACTGGCTGAGTACAACAGGAAGCCTATTGGCAAGGGAGCCTGGGAAATGTAGTTTTCTGCAGTAAGGTCCCCTGTGAGCCAGGTGGAGAATGGACTTAAGGACCCTGTGTTCAGATTCTCAGACTGTCACCTGCATCTCGTAGTAAGTTGAGGAAACTTATGGTTCTCCAACTTATCTGGCCATTCCCATGTGGTAGGGCTCTGGTCAAAGAAAACTTGAAGTATATAGCAAAGGACTACAGTGGAGTCCGTTCTCATGGAACATTCTAGCATAAGCTTGGAATTTCTCCTTCCCACAGGGATGGGAAACTTTTTGCCTTGCCGTTCCATTTTAGCGAGTGACTGCCTTTGGAGTTCCGTAGGTTTCATGAAGATAACAAGCTACTGAGAATCTAAATATCTGTTCTCATTGCTGCACAGATTATGAATGCTTCCTGATTTGGAAGGTTCTAGCTGAGCACAGTGGCATATGCCTATAATCCCAGTACGTGGGAGGCTGAGACAGGAGGATCACAGGTTTGAAGCTAGCCTCAGCAACTGAGCAAGGTCCTCAGAAACTTAGCTAGCCCGTTTCCAAATAAAAAATAAAAAGCACTGGGGGTACAGCTTAGAGGTAGAATGCCCCTGGGGTTCAATCCCCAGCACCACAAAGGAAAAAATAAAAGGTTCTAGATGTTAAGGCAAATATTTAGAGATTTACTTTACTAACTAGGAACACTTTTTTGTTGTTGTTGTAAAGGAACAAAGATCATTAAGAAATATGATCGTTTTAGCTTAGGGGTAGGGTACATGGAGCTGGGTTTCATCTCCAGAGGAAAGAAAGGAAGAAGTATTTTAAAAGGATATTGTACCAAAAGGTGCAATTCAAAATACAGTTAAGAAATCAAGTCTCATTTTACATTTTAAGATAGTGGAGCTCGACGGGAATTGTTGTTTCTGCCCAACTATAGTTCTGTCCTGTGGCTGTCTACATCTCGTTCCACATCAACGCCAGCCACCTCCTGGGCCCACGGACTCAGCCCTGGACCACCTGCTCCAGCCCTTCAGAGGTTCCTTCTCCCGATTGGCTGAGGAGCCTTCCATTTCGCATCAACACACGCTTCCCTTTGCTCAAAGCCCAGCGCCACACCTGGGACCCGCCTGGTGCTCGGGCGTGTACACCCCACCCTATATCAGCCACCCCTCAGCTTCTCTTCCAGCTCCCCTGCCTCTGCTCCCCTGGCTACGTGCCCTCTGTCAGCTGAATCCCCTGTGTGACATGCTGGCACAGCTGGACCCAGTCCTCACCGGCATTTATCTGCACACCTGTGTGCTTTCAAATGCATTTGAAAAACAAAACCTAAACAATGGTCTACATTAATTATTTTCTGCTTTGGTCTGAGATCCTTAACTGTAAGTATGGTAGTCCCTCTCCCCCTCCCCTTGACCCCTGGTTTTGCTTTCCCCAGTTTGAATTGCCCACAGATCAACACAACTTAAGTTAGAAATATTAAACGGAAAATTTCACAAATACAAAATTCGTCAATTTTAAATTAAGCGCCCATTCTAAGTAGTGTGATTACATTTCATGCCGCCGCACTCCATCCTGCCTGGAATGACAATCATCTCTGTCCAGTGTATCTACACTGTATACACTACCCTCCCATTAGTTACTGAGCAGCTATCTCGGTTATGAGTAGTGTAGTCCATGTTTTCGTGGAACCCTTGTTTTCCTTAATAAGGGCCTCAAAGTGTAAGAGTAGTGGTGCTGGCAAGTTTAGTACAACCCCATTTCTATGACTGTTCTACATTGTTATTATTGTTAACCTCTTTTTTTTTTTTTTTTTTGTAGTACTAGGAATTGAACCCAGGGGCATTCTACCTCTGAGCTACACCCCCAGTCCTATTTTTTACTTTTTTTTTTTCTTTTTTGTAGTACTAGGGATCAAACCCAGGGGCATTCAACCTCCAGGCTATGCCCCCAGTCCTACTTTTTATTCTTTATTTGGAAACAGGGTCTAAGTTGCGGAGGGCCTCACCAAGTAGCTGAGGCTGGCCGAGAAGCCGGATCCTCTGGTCTCAGCCTCCTAAGTATTGGGATCACAAGCGTGCACCACCATGCCCGGCTTATTTTTTACTCTTTATTTTATTTATTTTTTTTTTTTGCGGTACTGGGGATTGAACTCAGGGGCATTCTACCTCCGAGCTACACCCCCAGCCCTATTTTTTATTCTTTATTTTGAAACCGAGTCTCACTAAGTTGCGGAGTGCCTCACTAGGTAGCTGAGGCTGGCTGCGAACCCGGATCCTCTGGTCTCAGCCTCCCGAATGCTGGGATTACAAGCCTGCGCCACCACGCCCGGCTTTTACTCTTTATTTTGAAACAGGGTCTAAGTTGCAGAGGGCCTCACTAAATAGCTGAGGCTGACCGTGAACCTAGATCCTCTGGTCTCAGCCTCCCAAGTACTGGGATTACAAACATGCGCCACCACACCCAATTAGCTTATTGTTAACCTCTTACTGTGTCTAATTTATAAATTAAACTATCATAGGTATGTACATATAGAAAAAAAATAACAAAACAACCCTGGACATAAGGTTTAGTTCTATTCTTGGTTCCAGGCATTCCTTTTAGTCTTGGAACATATTTCCTGAGAATAAGAGAACTGCACCAGGCGTGGTGGCGCACGCTTATAATCCCAGCATTTGGGAGGTTGAGATCAGAGAATTTGGTTTTGTGACCAGCCTCAGCTACCTAGTGAGGCACTCCGCAACTTAGTGAGACCCTGTTTCAAAATAAAGAATAAAAAATAGGACTGGGGGTGTAGCTCAGAGGTAGAATGCCCCTGGGTTTAATCCCCAGTATCGCAAAAAAAAAAAAGAGAGAGAGAGAGAGAACTACTGTCGCTTTAATATTCACACTGTTTATATCCTGAAATACCCATAAACCAGTAATACTATCCTTAAACAGAACATGCTACACACACACACACACACACACACACACACACACTCTCTCTAACCTTCTCCAACAGTAGGTTATTATGCCATATAGTACTTTACATCTCACTAGGTTATATAAAACTCTCCCAATCACGTAAAATAGACCCCCATGGTTATTAGCTCCAGCTAGAGAGATTGAGAGGTTCCTTTATACAGCACCTCAATTAAAATTTACATTGGGTCATGGAAACGATCCCGGGGTCTGAACTTCTGGCTTGAAAACCCTCTTCTCCGGAGGCAGGAACACCTCTGTCTCCCTCATGTGCGTCTCTACCTGGGCCGGTGTTATGCTCAGAAAATGAAAGAGAAAAGCACTCCCAACAGTGAGCTGAGTCAAAACAGTGGTTTCCCTGGCAACATCCAGATACTTAAGTGTTACTTTAAAAATACTATACCTACATCCCTGCTGACCCCAGTCCCAGCTCTGGCTCATTTAATAAGCCACGTAATGGCAGAATTATCTGCTTCAAAGGGCACCTTCGGTCTAGCAAGGCCAACGTAGCAAGCCAGAGGGCCCCTCTCTGGCCCCCTCTAAGTAGCTGCGGCTCCTTCTCCTGCGCCATCTGGGTAACCGTGAAAAGCAATGCTGCTTCCCAGCTAACGGAGGAATTCAAATCCTCATCATCCTTGACCTGAGGAGTCGTTTCCCGACTCACTAAATCTCAGGACATCTGGAACCAATCAGGCCAGTCACCGTAAGAACTGGATTAAAGACAAAGAGGGCTCTGGGGGGGAGGGGGGTAGAGGCATTCCCAGGCTGCGCAGAGGTCCGAGGTCAGAAGGCAGGGTGGTAGGCGGTGTGCCTGGCTTGGCCTGACGCTGGCACACTGCCACAGCCTGCCACACACGTGCTGCCCTGGCACCTGGTCTCACTCGACACGCAGGAAGCCAATCCGAATTTCACAGAAGCTTGCAAGCCAGACAACGACAGAGAACCACGCTGAGAGAGAGGGCCATCGCCTCGACAGGTAGCTCTGTGGTGGCCATGACGATTCCCTGCTTCCAGCTCCGTCACCAAATGGGAGATGAACACGGTTACAGGCAAAATGTAGCAAAAGCACTAGCTTGCCTGCGTCCTGCATCCTTTCTCCTGCAAAGCCAGGTGCGCCACCAGGGACAGGCAGAGAAACCCTCTCCAGCCAGGTCTTGGGGTCTCCGAGTCCCCAAGGGTGGAAACAGGCGCGTGCTCCCCAGACGCCGCCCCTCAGCCTCACAGCCATGCCAGCCACCTCCGCTTCGGGCCCAAACATTTGATTCTTAAACTGACCACAACTCTGACAGAGCTCCCCGAGTCTTTAATAAACAGAACCAGGGATGAACGTTCTTTTCATAATCCGTGTTTTCACACCATTGTCGGGAGCACACGGTGAAGGGAACACTTTCTCCGGTGGCTTTTAAAGCTTTGTTCGATTATTTTTAAAAAAATGAAGCCAGGTGTGGTGGCACATGCCTGTAATCCCAGTACATGAGAGGCTCAGACAGGAGGATAGCGGGTTTGAGGCTAGCTTCACAGCAACTTAGCAAGACTCTCAGCAACTATTTTCAAAATAGGAAATAAAGCATGGCTCAGGTGTAGCGCAGAGGTAGAGTGCCCCCAGGGTTCAATCCCCAGTACAAAAACAAACAAGCAAAAAAATGACCTCAGCTTTTTAATGACGTCTCAGTTCTGGATACTGTGATGAAAACCTTTCGTCTACCCCAGTAAGCCCAGTGAAACATTTGCTTCTCTCGTCTCTTTCTCCACAGTCAGGAAAAACTCCTGGAATTCAGGGTTTTAACCTGTTTTTGTGTTGCCGCATACACTTGGCAGTGTAGGGAAGCAATAAGACCCCTTCTCAAAATAATGCCTTTAAATGCATAAAAAGACAAATATGGTTCTGAAGAAGTTAATTACATAACATAGTGATAATTATATTAACCAAAGGTGTAGCCTAGCAATATGTCCTCCTTTGCAAAATAACATGAAATGAAAATCTAGTAGTGGATTTAAAAACTACCCTGCAGGGCGTGGTGGCGCATGCTTGTAATCCCAGTACTTGGGAGGCTGAGACAGGAGGATGGCAGGTTCATGGCCAGCCTCAGCTACTTAGTGAGGCCCTCTGCAACTCAGTGCGACCCTATTTTAAAATAAAGAATAAAAAATAAGACTGGAGGTGTAGCTTGGAGATAGAATGCCTCTGGCGTAAAATTTTTGTGTGTGTGGTACTGGGGATTGAGCCCAAGAGTGTTCTACCTCTGAGCTACACCCCCAGCCCTATTTTATTTTTTATTTAGAAACAGGGTTCCACTAAGTTTCTGAGGGTCTCACTAGGTCGCCAAGGCTGGCCTGGAATCCGAGATCCTCCTGACTCAGCCTCTCAAGTACTGGGATGACAGGTGTTCACCACCGCGCCCAGCTAAAATAGAAATGAATCTTAATGATATTTTTGAACATTTGCAACACTGTAACTTGATCTCAAAACATCTGTAACTTCTACTTCCCACAGAGCCACAGGCTCTGCTAATATTCCTGTTGTAGGTTGGCCACATTCATAAACGACTAAAATGCTAACTTCCAGTTGGACATTGTTTATTTGAAAATAGAGACACGACTGTTTTCTGGCCCAGTTCACAGGCTTTGTGAATTCCACACATAGATCACCAAGGGGATACGGACCCTGGATTAGGAGCCCCCACCCTGTGAGAAGGGGGGGGGCTGATCTCACAGTGCGGGGCGGGGAGGGGGACTCAGGGATGGAATGACACTTACGAAGGTGCGTGATAAAACAACGGTAACTGGGTGGATTTCCTTCGCCTCAATTCTGCCATCTCAGAACCGATGACAAGTCTCCTAACCAGAACCCAGGCAGAGACTCAAACAAGAAGCTCCTCCTTGAGCCGAGCATGGTGGTGCACGCCTGTAATCCCAGTACTGGGGAGGCTGAGACAGGAGGATCACAGGTTCGAGGCCAGCCTCAGCAAGCAGTGAGATTCTCTTCAACCTAGCGAGACCCTGTTTCCAAATAAGAAATAAAATCAGGCTGGGGGTGTAGCTCAAAGGTAGAATGCCTCCGAGTTCAATCCCCAGTGCCCCCCCCACACACACTAAAAGCTCCTCCTCTTTTTTTTTTTTTTTTTTATGGTACTGGGTCTTGCTAAGTTGATGAGAGTCTCAATACTTGCTGAGGCTGTCCTTGAACCTGTGATCCTCCTATCTCAGCCTCCCCAGTACTGGGATTCCTCCTTCTTGGCTCAGGGGGTCAAATGTGTTCTTCACACCAGGAAAACACGAAAACATCAAAACTCTTCCTGCCTTCCCTTCCTCTCTTTGAAGAAACACAACGGTTAACGGAAACCGTGGCATCTACCCCTTGTTTAGATCTCATCATCACAGAAAACTCTCCGGAAAACATCCCTGGACCCAGGTGAGAAAGGCTGGTGATTCCAACTGAGCATCCCCTGATCCCTTCTGCAGTGGGAAGGGTTTTCAGTCCTCTCCAGTAAGGACATTTTGCAGAGGAAGCCATCTCTCACGAGGGGGCCACTTCCCCTTCATCCCTTGGGCCTAACAAGCCCTCTTTAAAAGCAAAGTCCTGAGGAAGAAGCATCCAGAAGCAGCAAACCTATGACCCAAGTCCTGAGACCAGCCCAAAGGGGCCACCCAGATATCACGCCACCGCCTGGTTTTTAGGTAGAATGCCCCTGGGTTCAATCCCCAATGCCACAAAACCAAACCAAACTGGCTGGGCACAGTGGCGTATGCCTATAATCCCAGTACTTGGGAGGCTGAGACAGGAGAATTGCAGGTTCGAGGCCAGTCTCAACAACTTAGCAAGGCCCTCAGCAACGTAGTGAAAACCCTGTTTCAAAATTAAAAAGTGGAAAAAAAAAAACCCCAAAAAACAAAACAGGGCTGTGGGTATAGCTCGGAGGCAGAATGCCCCTTAGTTCCATCCCTAGTACCAATAAACAAACAAGTGAATGAATACCCTATCAGAGTGTCTGATAAAAATACCGGACTCCCTTGTTTAATAGGAATCAGCCTGCCTGGCCAGGAGAGGTCAAAACAGACATGCCACACGGTGTCAGCTCCACGGTGTCTCAAGAGGGCTCCCTGGAGCCGGGTGTGGTGGCGCACGCTTGTAATCCCAGCATTTGGGAGGCTGAGACCAGAGGATCCAGGTTCGCAGCCAGCCTCAGCTACCTAGTGAGGCTCTCCGCAACTTAGTGAAACTCGGTTTCAAAATAAAGAATAAAAAATAGGGCTGGGGGTATAGCTCAGAGGTAGAATGCCCCTGAGTTCAATCCACAGTTCTGCAAAAAAAAAAAAAAAAAAAAAAAAAAAGAGGGCTCCCTGGGGGTGGCAGCTGGGACAGGGGCTGGGTGGTTTTCCTGGTCCTTGATGGGGGAGGGGGTGTCTGCAGGATCATCAGTGCTCACAGAATCCATCTGCACTTGAAGGAGGGGCCGGCCTTCTGCACCCCAAGCCTGTGAGCCGCTGGGCAGCCTCCCGGGCCAGGCAGCTCTCAGGAGACAAGACTCTCCAAAGCAGAGGTGGGGCTGCTGTGGGCAGTTAGCCAAGGACATGACAGCAGGAAACGGGCCGGGCACCTGAGCCAGGATGAACGGGGGTGTGGTACCCACAGCACCCGCCCAGCTTGTCATGTTTGGATCCAGACCTCCTGGAAGGGAGTCAGGGAAGAACAATCTAGAAGTTTCCACAGGGTACCACTCCTCTCACTACAATGGGGTGAACTGTGACTTATGGGCAGTTCCTGTTACACCCCAGCCTCACCTTCGGCGGCTCGGGAGGGTGGGGCTGTGACCCCTGGGGACAAAAGAAAAGGATCCAGCCCCTCCTTGGCCACAGATGTCTTTGGCTTTTCACCCCTGCAGAGCCAGCGGGGAGCTTGATCCTTCCAGGGTCATACTAGGTGGCTGAGAACCGACTTGGGGGAGGTGCTAAGGAGAGGGTGCCAGAGGATACTTGCAGGGCAGCAAGGGGAGTGTGTGTCCGGAAGACGCACTTGTTTTCTGCCTGCAGAAAACAAAGCAACTGCACAGCCTCGGAGTTTGGCTTCCTTCTCAGTAACGAGCCAGCCCCGCAATGGGTGCGTCTAGTATTTAGTGGCAAGAGACCAAGGAACACGGCCACACAGAACAAACTGCAAGAGCCGGGCATGGTGGCGCACGCTTGTAATCCCAGCATTCGGGAGGCTGAGACCGGAGAATCTGGGTTCACAGCCAGCCTCAGCTACCTAGTGAGGCCCTCCACAACTTAGTGAGACCCTGTTTCAAAATAAAGAATAAAAAATAGGGCTGGGGGTGTAGCTTGGAGGTAGAATGCCCCTGAGTTCAATCCCCAGTACCGCAAACAAATAAACTGCAAAAAAAAAAAAAAAAGTTTGCAACGCAACAGCCCGTGGCTCCCCGTCTCAGAGAAGGGAAAGACCTGGCGGCTATGTTCTCTCCAGGGGTACTTTTTTTTGCGGGGGGATCTGATCACAGGGAAAACCATCACATCATTACGATCAGCCCAAAAGACTTAAGTGTAAAAACCTCCGACGGTGGCTGTAATTGGGAAGCCAAGGACAATATTACCGAATAAAATTTTGTTAGGCAGACAGTGAGATAGACCCAGACTTCCCAGGTGTCTCGGGAAGGAGCCCCCACCCCATCTGTGGTTGCCATGGTTACTGCCTCTGTCTTGCCTCCCACACCCCTCTAAGAATCCCCGTCCTCTGCCCTCCAGAAGTCAGAGCTGCTGGAAAAATATCTTAGTCCGTAGTTTGCCCAGCAAGGGGAGGGCTGGCCCCAAGACGTGCTTCTTGTCGGGGACAGATAGATCTCTGCTGCTCCTGCATGCTCACGGAGCCCTGCAAAACTCACTCAGGGTTTTGAGTCAGCCCAGTGGAGGGAAAGGGTCAGTTCCTCGGGCCCCTCTGTCCCTAGCCGCGCACTCAGGAAACCACAAATCAGATCCTCCCCGAGACAGGAGAGAGTTTCCAAAAGTCATTTCCACCCAGAGATAATCCAGGTTCCGGGATCTGCAAAGGCTATTTAAAGACAAAGGCCCCGGCTGGAAGTGCTGGGTTCTCGGACCCCGGACCTGCCCACCAGGTGTTTTTCCTGCCTCTGCGGTCCAACTTTCTTTTTTTTTTTTGACCTTAGATAAGTAACTTGAATCCCTGTTCATCGGCTTCCGGTTCTCCAGAAATGCCACAGCTCTGAGCATGCACATAAAAGCCACCAACAGAAAGAACCAAAGAGGCGCCCTGCAGTAGAGTCACGGGGCCCTGCTTGTCCCTGCGCCCCTGGGCTGCAGCCAGGGCTCCTACGAAATGCAGATTTCTGGCTGCACAGCTGGGCTTGGCCGGCATCCTTCTCAAGATGGCGAAGGACTCAAGGGTCTCATCCTCTTCACCCGAGACAAGCCCAGGACACGGACTGCTGTCCAAGGGGAGACAGGAACAAAGCTCCTGGCCCCGGGCTTGGCTCAGGGCTTTGCTCTAAAGGCAAAGCCCGTCTGCTGGTGCGTCACGGTTGTGGTGCATGGTAGAGAGGGGAAAGAAGGAGCAGGCAGACAATCGCAGGAGGAAACGAAGTCACCACCACCGCAGAGCTTGCGGGCGTTTGGCAAAGCACCGAATGGCGGTGTTGCCAAGAAGCTAATGGGAAGAGTCAGGAGGTGATTTAACTCCCCTGTGGGAAATTCCGGGGCAAATTCATCAACAGGAGTCTTGGAGGAAGCGGATACAGGAGACGGCGCCCTGCCCTCCCATTGCCCCCCACGCTCTTCCCAGCGTCTGCATCTTTGACCCGAGGGCTTTCCCAGATCTAGACAAGCTGCCATCTGTCACCGGCTGCAGTGCCAGGGTGTGAGCCCCGCCCCACGGTGGCCCTCTGCCGGGCCTCTCCTGGGCTGGTGTTCAAGCTGCCCAACTCCATCGTCCCTCAGATACAGGCAGGTGAGGGGGCCTTCCCACCGCCCCCTACCATTCTCCTGCAGGAGGAAGCTCGGTGGGGCCTGAGGGCCTGCTGGACAGGTTCTCTGGAGCCACACCCTGGGCCCTGAGACCTCCCAGCTCCTCCCGGCCTCCCCTCCCCGAGAATCCGGCCCATCCTGCCACCTGACTTTGGCCAACCGAATGTAGTACGAGTTCACAACATGCCAGTTCTGGAACTAGACCTCGTGTGCTGTCGTTCTCTTTGGGGGGCCCCTGCCAGAAGTGGAGGTGATTAGCTAACCTCAAGTTGGCTGCGGACACTTGGGAGCGCCCAGCTGGGCCTCCACAGCGGAGCCGCAGAGGCAGGAGCCAAACGGTGGCTGTGCCTAGGCATGGCTTTCTGGGAGATCTGCCACCCAGCCCCAAGTGACTGACCCGCTGGTGTCACAGTGCACCCCCACGGGCCGGCTTCCCTGCCCATACGCCCTGGCTCCTTACCTTCCTTCCTGCTTTCCTAGACATCTCGCGTGAATTCTTTGCACTCAAATCCTTGCCCTCGGGTCTGCTTCTGGGGCACGCACACACTCAGACCTATGGAGTACACTCCCTTCCCGGGCGTCCAGGGAATCCCTCTGCACTGTGAACACAGGTATCACAGCGACCTGCGTGCACGCACGCCTCCCATCTGGACCAGAGCACTGTGATGCCACAGCAGGTCTCCACCTATCTCCCAGGCCGGGGTCATCCACAGCCAGCGCTCCGTCAACATTTGTCAAAACAATGAAGGTGCCAGGCGTGGTGGCGCACGCTGGTAATCCCAGCATTCGGGAGGCTGAGACCGGAGGATCCGGGTTCGTGGCCAGCCTCCCCTACCTAGTGAGGGACTCCGCAACTTAGTGAGACTCGGTTTCAAAATAAAGAATAAAAAATAGGGCTGGGGGTATAGCTCGGAGGTAGAATGTCCCTGAGTTCAATCCCCAGTACCGCAAAAAAAAAAAAAAAAAAAAAAAAAAAAAAAAAAAAAAAAAAAAAAAAAAAAAAAAAAAAAAAAAAAAAAAAAAAAAAAAAAAAAAAAAAAACAAACAATGAAGGTACGAGCGCGGTGTCACCTCTTGCCAGGTGAGCAGTCCAGCTCTCTGGAGGGAGTCTAGCTCACCTTCAGCATCTCTTCCAGAGGGACAATGCCCCCTTCTGTCCCTACCTGTCACCCACCGTGGGGCCACAATCCCTGCTCGGGAGCCCCACCACACATCCTTGCCTTGCTGCTGTAGGGCGAGCGAGGGAGGCACCTGCTGCTCCCTGAGAACCTGTATTAGAGCAAGGGCGGACACAGGTTTTGAGAGAGGAGGCCCAGCAGTCCTCTAACCTCATTCACAAAGGTCCCTCCACCAGCGCAAGCTGCCTTTGACTCAAGACTCCCTTGAGGAAGCGTTCCGGCATCCAGAGATTCCAGAAAGAGTAGCCGAAAAGCCAGCTGCCCCCAAGCAACAAACTTGCACTTCTTTTTTTTTTTTTTTGCGGTACTGGGGATGGACCCAGGGGCATTTTACCTCCGAGCTACACCCCCAGCCCTATTTTTTATTCTTTATTTTTGAAACAAGGTCTTACTAAGTTGTGGAGGGCCTCACTAAGTAGCTGAGGCTGGCTGCAAATCCAGATCCTCCTGGCTCAGCCTCCCAAGTACTGGGATGACAAGCGTGCGCCACCACGCCCTGGGTTCAATCCCCAGTACTGCAAAAAAAAGAAAGAAAGAAAGAAAGAAGCTGTCCAAATTACTGCCACAAAGTCCTTGGAATGCAAATGCAAGATGGTGAGAGTCGCCCCAGCATTTCCCTTGCTCAGGTCCAGCCCTGCCAAGGGGAGCCTGCCTGGAGAAGAGCGGCAGCTGTCAGGGAAGTAGGAACCAATAAACAGTGGAGCAAGAGGCATGCTGGGAGCTCCGGCTGGCCCCGAGTTCCCTGAGCTTCCCAGTGCCCTCCTGTCAGGCTGGTGCACCTGTGCCGGGACTCCGCGCTGCTCCACTGGCATTGAGATGCAGCCCAAAGCCAGAGGTATATTACTATCTTCTCCTTCTCCTCTCCTCCTCCTCTTCCTCCTCTTCCTCCTCCTCCTCCTCCTCCTTCTTTCTCTCTCTCTGTCTCTGTCTCCCCTCTCCCTCTCTTTCTCTTTCTCTCCCTCTCTCCTCTTTCTCTCCTCTCTCTCTCTCTCTCTCTCTCTCTCTCTCTCTCCCTCTCTCCTCTCTCCCCCCTGTCCCACCTCTCACCAGGTTCTCTTTGGCTGCAGACACCTGCAGGTTCCTCATAGGAGTCTTGCTCCCAAACCTTTGCTCCCATTTTCCTTCTGCCCAGAGCACCAGAATCCTCCTCACGCCCCTTAATACTGCCTCCTGGAGCCGACCCCGCTCCCCCCTGCACTTCCCAGGCAGCGCCACCACCAGGCAGCTCCTGGCCTCTCCTGCCCAAGGTCACACCAGGAGAGAGGCCGCCTATCATCCCCCAGGCAGCGGCCGGCACTTGTTCCAACATTACTGCTCCCATCCCAGGCAATAACGAACCCGCAGAGGTAAATGATAACCAAAGCCGCTCGCCTCTGGTTCTAGCCGCCGACACGCTGCCAACCAAATCCAGACCCTGGTTTCCACCACAGCTGCCGCCATGTCTTCCTGTACATTGGGCCTGGCTCTGGGGAAATCCAGTGTAACGGAAACCACAGGTTTGGTTTTTTATCACCACTTATCCAATTACCAGTAAACATTTCTCCGATGGCTCCTGGGGGAACAGCTACGAGTCTCAGAATATAATGAAGTTCTCTTTACTAGAGGATTCAGCCAAAAGGTTATTTTGAGAGACCAGGAGTTCTCTTGGGAAATAACTCATCCTAAGGAGAGGCACAGTGGTTTAGGCCAAGAACATTGCTTCTTCTACTTCCTCCCCGCCCCCCAGTACTGGGAATTTAACTCAGGGATGTTCTACCTCTGAACTACATTCCTATCTTTTTTTTTTTTTTTTTTTTTTTAATTTGGAAACAGGGTCTTGCTAAGTTGCTGAGGGTCTTGCTAAGCTGCTGAGACTGGCCTCTAACCTATGATCCTCCTGTCTCAGCCTCCCAAATTCTGGGATTACAGCCATGTGCCACCCTGCCTGGTGAAGAACACTGCTTCTGAGGACCACTCAATCTCACCCAATTTCCAGGCTCATGTCCAAGTTCTAGGAAAATGGAATTGCAAGAAAGGCTGAAATGGCCCTGAATGCTACAAGGAATCAGGCCGAGAGCCAGGGCTACCCTGCTCTTACATGCTGTAGATTGTATTATTAGTCTCAATTCTTAACCTATATTCCTGTCCTTTGCTGTGTAACTTTGTAGTTTCTTTCACGAAAGGGGCAGACAATACTTTCTTGTTGCATGACTTTGTACTTAGCCACGTGACTTTCTATGTCCAATAGAGTAAGTCTCGCATAATAGTGCCCGACTCTGAGCCTAGGCTTTAAGGCCCATTGCTTGCCGTCAAACACCTGCACCGGGCTGTGAGAAGAACATGCCCATATCAGCTCACTGGTTCCAGAGGGACAACTAAAGATACATAGAGCAGAGCTAAACTGAGCCATCCGAGCCCAGAGCCTAACGTCCACTGGACCCAGAACAAGTCAGCCAGGATCCCACTGAATCCAGCCAACCCTCAGCTGACCTGGAGACTCATGAGAATAAACGATTGCTATTTTATGCCATGAGCTTGGGGCTGATTTGTTACACAGCATTACCAGTGGCAATCGCTAGCTGATACATATGGGCCAGGGCCATCACACTAGTTATTCTAGGCCTGGCCACTGCACTAGTTATTATGGCATCATTAACTGCTAGACCCACAGAGCAGATCCGGTCCTGACCACATTTCTGCAAGGCCAAGTTGGAGCAAGAGAGGCAGCGTTAGCCATGAGAAGCATTGCTGACCACAAACCTTGAATTTTGCATCTTAATACACAGCACAATTTAGTAGCGATGGGCTTGTCCATCCACTAATGGGTAGCAAGAGCAAACATGACTTTCCTAACTTAAAATTTAACCTTGGATCAAGAGGATATTTTTCCACCACAGGGAGCTTTCTATGATCTAAAATAAATGTCCAGTATTTAAGGTCTGCCTGAACATAAAACAAACCCATGTATTTTTATTATTTTTGTTTCTTGTTACTTTTTCCTTAAAACGCTTCTTGGAAGAACTACTAAAATTAAAATTAATGAGCTGATAATTTATGAATGTTCTGTAGAATTGGCTTTCTCAAAAAAAAAAAAAAAAAGAATTGGCTTTCTCTAATAATCCCTTCTTATTAATGTTAAACAATTCCATGAATTTAATTTTCCAAAGCTTGGCAAAACATGTGCTACTTTAATCTACCATCCTTTTCTAGAGTAAAAGAGAATAATTAATATTTAAGTGTTATGGAGGAATATTTGTGTGTGGGGGGGGTACACATATGTTCCCCTAATAAACTCCAAAAGAAAAGGAATCTTAGTACTACTTCCCTTTGATAAATAAAAGATTATCGCCAAGTAAAAATGTCTTAGTATAGTCACTAACTCGTGACGGGATATGTGCTTCACTCCATCCAAACTTAACTCTCAGCATTGCAAGCAAGGGACGCACTACAGCATTTTAGAGAATAACTATCACAGGTGGGGACTCTTTTGAGAAATGGTAATAAATCTTATGGGAGGTTTCTGGCCCCAAGGCTAACAACGGTCCTTTGGGAGGCATTGTTACAAAAGGAAACTCTGGTCTGAAAGGCGGCTAAGTGATTCAGGACCTAAAAGAAGCCTAAAATAAAAAGGCTGGCAAAGAGGAAGCAGAAAACCTCTGCACAGTTCACCTTTAGCCTCGGGGGATTCGCAAACTGTGGGAGGAAACCCTGAAATAATACAGAGACTGTTTGCTCAGAAGCGGGCAGCTCGCTCCTCTCATCACCCCATCCTGCCACGGAATCAGAGAATCACACTTGCTGCTGGAGCAGACACCACTATTCATTTGGGGGGGGGGGGCTTTCATATAGAAATAGGTTAAATCATATGAAACTGTCCCAAAAGGTAACATTGGCAATTTCATCCAGTTCAACCTGATACAACAGAAAAACATAAAAAAATCCTTCCGACACAGACACATCAATACTCACAGGAGTGTTAGCTAAATCGTGAGATACGTGGAATCGTAAGCAAAACCCAAACATTCGCCCCCAAATAATAGCCGTTGCTACAATTATTTGACAACACCACATTTTTTAAAAACTAAAATATGCCAGCATCACCCACCCACGCTGTCCCCCCCCCCTCCCCCGACTTTGCGGTTTGGAAAAATGAGCTTCTTGGAACAATATACAAGAAAGGGCAGACGTACCTGGAGAGCAGCAGTTTACCCCGGAGCTGCAGGTCAGCCGCACAGTCCTCGGACCGGCAATTCCTCTCGAAAACAGTCTGCGGGAGACACAGTGGGAAGGTTGAGATGGGATTCCGTGGCAAACTGGTAAATAACAGCCAATTCCCTGCCTGCAAGGGGGAGCTCGTTCCCTGCACCCTTCAAGGGCTCGCCCCCCAATTCCAAGAAGCCGGCCCCCCAGCAAGGTGAGGGAACTGTCTCCAGGCCCAAGGAAACGCCAGCGACCACGCTCTTGCTCTCCCCGGCCCAGTCTACTGAGGCGCTTCTTCAAGAAGCTACGCGCGCCAGGCGTGCCTTCGCTCCGGGCTTGTCTGGGGATACCGTTCAGAGTCTCGCAGACGCTCGGCTGAGTAGAGAATTCTTAGATTGTGGTCAGGGCATTTTCTCCCGTTTGCTTTTCTTGGGGAGGCAGCAGATGTATTTGAGATAGGCTCTGCCCGTGTATAATGGAAAAGATCTGAACTGTTCCCCCCAAAACTCGTGTGTTGTAAGCCTGGGTTCTACTGAAGCAAGGCTCAGGGGTAGGGCACGGAAGGAGAAGGTGGGTCCTCGGGTGTGTGGCCTGGAGGACTGTATCTGTCCTTGGCTGCTTCCTGCCTGTCTCTGTTCCCCAGAGGTCATAAGCCGAGCAGCTTTCTTCCACCGTTCTCTGCCGCCATCATGTTTCTGCCTTGAAGGCAGCCAACCATGGACTGAAACTCAGAAACTGTGAACCAAATCAACCTTTTCGCTTCTCAGATGTTTTTGTCAGGTGTTTGGTCACAGTGGGGCAAAGCTGACTAGCACACTGGGCAAGTGGAACCATATTGAATTTGGAGTGCCAAAGAGGAACGTCAAAGGCGATCAGAGCATCAGGCAGGAGGGAACCACAATGGGCCAGAGGATTCTTTCCAGATTCTGAGTGAAGCAGCAGCAAATAGTGCCTTTTTGGTTTTTTTTTTTCTAACCAAGCGTGGGCTTCCACAATCAAAACCACACCCAGTGCTGGGGCCCAGCCCTCGGTGAGCCAAACCAACATAACTTCCAGACAGCTTGCAGGATGTGCCGGGACGTGGGCCTATCCGTGGAGACTGGCCGGTGTTGTTTCAAAACAACACCCTGCGAGGGGCTAGAGCTTTCTTCTCTCTGAAGTGCACGGGGGGCTAGGCGGCATGTCCCTCTGTCTGGCCTCAACCTCTCTGTTGCTTTTGACTTATGGATGGCAGCCTCCTTACACCCTGGATGATTAAGACGCTTCATTACTGTTACATGACCTTGATCAGTTCAGTGGGGTTTGGAGAAAAGAGCATGTTACTTTTTTTTTTTTTTTAGCTATAATTTATTTATTGCTAAACATCTTCATGGTCATGCTAATGTTTGTGAGGGTTGTTTTTTTTTCCTTCCACAAAGTGTAGTTCTAGGTGATTGGTGCCCTTCCCACAGAGTAAGTCCAGGAAGTTCTCGGGGTGCCAGCGTGGACTCCAGCAGCTGGTTGGCCAATGGATAGTCTAGACTCAACCCTGCAGGGTAATTTTGCCTATGGAAATTCATATTCCTGAGCCACTTTTCCAAAAGAATACAATGTCCCAGCCAACATTCTCTCCCTTGATTATGGGGAGGAAAAAATCATGGAAGTTTTGGGCAAAAAGAGGAAACACCCATGTTCTTTTAGACTCAACTGGGATCAGGAGAGAGAAAGATTTCCATGTGATTTCAGTGTAAGACTTTTGTGCTTTCCTTGCAATCTCAACTAGGGCAGGAACGGGAGGAAAAAGGAGTTAGGACTGAGTCAGGGAGGTGAGAGGAAGGCTTTGTGGACCTGGGGACCAGGATCAAAGCACAGAGGCAATCCCAGTACTTGGGAGGCTGAAGCAGGAGAGTTGCAGGTTCGAGGGCAGCCTCAGCAACTTAGTGAGGCCCTCGGTAACCTAGTGAGACCCGGTTTCAAAACAACAACAATAATAATAATAAAAAATAAAATAGGGCTAGGGAAGCCGGGCGTGGTGGCGCACACTTGTAATCCTCGTACTTGGGAGGCTGAGACCGGAGGTTCGCAGGTTCAAGGACAGTCTCAGCCATTCAGTGAAGCTCTTAATACTCTTAACCACCTAGAGAGACCCTGTTTCCAAATAAGCAATGAAATTAGTCTGGAGATGTAGCTCGGAGGCAGAATGCCTCTGGGTTCAATTCCCAGTACCACACACACACACACACACACACACACACACACACACACACACACCCCAATAGGGCTAGGGATGTAGCTCAGAGGAAGAATGCCCCTAGGTTCAATTTCCAGATACACACACACACACACACACCACAAAGGGGACCTCCCACCAGGCTGATGAACCTAGCCTCACAGGTCCCTCACCGATAGGGTCCCTATGCAGCCCTGAACCTAACTTTATATTCACGACTTGACTTCACTCCCCCCACCCCCACCACTGGCACCAACAGCTGTATAAGTTCCAGGCCCTTGAAACCTAAATCTGCCATGGGTTCGAGTCTATCTCCCCTCGTTTCCCTTACCGTGTGCTGTGAACAACCCTGCCATGCAGAGACAGAGGCTCACGCTCCCTCCCCTGGACCCCAGGAAGCATTTGTGGCTACAGTGGAAATGAATGCAGTGTGACTTCCAAGGCGCGGCCATAAAAAGCCACAGGGCTTGCTCCCCGTTCTCTTAGGGCACTGGGGCTTGGAACTCAGCCACCCCGGGTGGAGCAGACCACCAGCTTTCCGTGGAGAGGCTTGTGTGGAAAGAAACCGACAGCCACAGCAACTCGCAGGCCGTGAGCGGGCCTCATGGAAGCGGGTCCTCCAGCCCCAGGCAGTCGCCTCAGCTCAGAGAGGCGCCAGTGGGAACGGAGATGAGGCGTCTCCACCGAGTCCCGCCAGGTCGCGATTTCATGAACAAATTCACGATTCTCATTTTCTTGCTGCTATTGATTTCTAGTTTCGTTCCTCTGTTGTGCAGTATGGTTGCACTCTTCTTAAATTTGTTAAGATTCGTTTTGTGACCTAGCATGCGATCTGTCCTGGAGAATGCTCCTTGTACACTTGCAAACTCTGAGTATGCGGCTGTCAGGTGGAAAGTGCTGTGTGTGTCGGGCCCATGTGGTCTAGAATACTGTTCAAGTCTGTTTCTTTATTGATTTTTCTGTCTCGAGTTTCCATCCATCATTGATCATGGAAAGTGAAGAGTTGAGATCTACTATTATTGCATTGCTGTCAAGTTCGCCTTTCAGATCTGCCAATATTTTTTTTTAATATACCTAAGTGGTTCTGATGTTGGGTGCACATGTAATCATACTGTCACATCTTGTTGAATCAGCCCATCTATTATGACGTACGTAATACCTTCTTTGTATCTAGAGACAGATTTTGACTTCAAGTCTACTCTGTCTGGTATAAGTATGAGCTACGCTTTCAATCCTTTGGTTACCATTTGCATAAATTCTTTTCCCATCCCCAAGTACCTCCTTGGATCTAAAGCGAGCCTCTGTAGACAGCACACAGTTTGATCTTGTATGTTTCTGTTTAATCCAGAACTCAGTGACACAGTCACTGTGTATCTTTTTTATTGGGGAGTTTAGTCCATTTACATTTAAAGCAATCGCCGATGAGGAAGGATTTCCTGCTGCCATCTTGTTAACTGTTTTCCATATATCTGATAGTTCTTTTGTCCCCCTTTTCTCCTTTACAGTCTTTTGTTACTTTTTCTTTTTTGGGTATTGTTAGGTTTTGAATCCTTTCTTTTTTTTCCCCACTGTGTAACATCTACAGGTATTTTCTTTGTGATTACCAAAGGGCTTACATAAAACATAGTAAGGTATCTTGCAGTAGACTACTATAAGCTGAAAACAACTTTAACCGCATAGATGAACCTTCCACTTTTCTTTTTCCTGCCCCCACATCACATGCTATTAAATGTCCTAATTTACAACCACTTATGTACCCACTAACATAACTTTTTTTTTTTTTTTTTTTCAGTACTGGGGGTTGAACTCAGGGGCATTCTACCTCTGAGCTACACCCCCAGCCCTATTTTTTATTCTTTATTTTGAAACCGGGTCTCACTAAGTTGCAGAGTGCCTCACTAGGTAGCTGAGGCTGGCTGCGAACCCGGATCCTCCGGTCTCAGCCTCCCGAATGCTGGGATTACAAGCGTGCACCACCACGCCCGGCTTAACATAACTTATTTATAGTTGTTTCTGTCTTTTAACTGTTATTATAGAGTTAAAAGTGATTTACCTACTACTTTTACAGCAATACCATATTATGTTTTTGTCCATATATTTTGCCTTTACCCTCAAGTTTCCTGCCTTACTATGCTCTCTTATTGCAGGTTACAGTTGTTTTGCTTGAACTTGAACCCCCTTCAGCATTTCTTTTAAAGCAGTGCTAACGGTGAAGAAAGTCTTATCTCCCCTTCATGTTTTAGAGACTGGTTTTTCTAGGTCCAGTATTTTCTTTTTTTTTTTTCTTTCTAGCCTCTTCAACAAGTGGTGTTGGCAAAACTGGTTAACCATATGCAGGAAAATGGAAGTCTTTCAGCCCTCTCTCCATGCTAACCTGGAAGGTTTCCGCTGGGAAAGCCAGATCACTAACCACTAGGAAGAGGCATATCATGCCCACAGTAAGGTCACCTGTCACTGTTAGGATGGCTGTGACCATAAAGACCAGGATGCTGAGCGTTGGAGGAGCGTGTACGGAGAAAAGACACCCCGTGCACACCGTTCAGAAATGGCAGAATCTCTTTTTTTAAGGCCAAGTAATATTCCGTATTATATGCGTACATTCCCCAACTTACGATGGGGAATGGGAATGGGAATTGGTGCAGCTGTTATGGAAAATGGCACGGAAGTTCCTTAAAAACTTAACACTAGAATTGCATTTGGTCCCACAGACCTTCTTCTCTGTGGATACCCAAAGAGATGAAATTAGCACCTCAGAGAGAGATCTGCACTACTCTCACAACTCATGATAGGAAGCAACCTGCCCGGACACAGGTAAACGGATAAAGAAAGTATGATTAATACAGATGCTCCTTGGCTCACGATGGGGTGACAGCTTGATACACCCATCATAAACTTAAAATATCTTAAGCCAAAAATGCTTCCAATACACCTAGCCTATCAATCATAGCTTAGCCCAGCCTCCTTAAACACGCTCAGAACACTTACGTTAGTTCACAGCTGAGCAAAATCATCTAACACAAAGCCTATGTGATAATAAAGTCGGAACCTCTCATGGAACTTAGTGACTGCTATACAGGAAGTGAAAAAATGGAACGGTCATGTCAGTATACTTTGACACCATCATAAAGTAAAATCCTAAGCCCAGCCATCGTAAGTTGGGGAATGTATGTATATAATATGGAATATTACTTAGCCTTAAAAAAAGAGATTCTGCCATTTCTGACAACAGGAAGGAACCTGGAGTCAGACACAGAAAGAAAAATACTGCATGTTCTCATTTACCTGTGGAATTTTAAAAAGTTAAGTAACCAGAGTAGAACCTTGTTAGTTACCAGGGAGGAAGGAAGGAGGGAATGGGGAGACGGTGGTCCACAGCTCCAGTTCTACAGGGTGAATGAATCCGAAGAGCTAATGTGCAGCAATGGTGACTCTGGTGAGTAACATTCTATTGTCCACGGGAAACTTCCCAAGAGACTAGATCTCAAGAGTTCTTACTTCCAGGGAAAGAAAAAGACAATTAGTGAAGAGATGGATATGTTAATCTATGGGTACCTATATCACATCATGTTGTCCACCTCAAATATATACAATAAAAAAATAACAGAAGATGAAATTCCCCAGTGGTTTAATCATCAGTGACACTCCACTGACCTACAGCCTCAGGCAAGGCTACACACAGAATTGGGCTGCAGAATTCAAGCCCTGGCCCAGGCAAGGCTTCGATGCAGCTGGTTTAGAGGTAAAAAAGCAGGAGCCAGGGAATCGGAGTGTGGTGCCATGCCCACATGGGATAATAAAGTCGGAACCTCTCATGGAACTTAGTGACTGCTACACGAGAAGTGAAAAAATGGAACGGTCATGTCGGTATACTTTCACACCGTCATAAAGTAAAATCCTAAGCCCAGCCATCGTAAGTTGGGGAATGTACGTATATAATACGGAATATTACTTGGCCTTAAAAGAAGATTCTGCCATTTCTGACAACAGGAAGGAACCTGGAGTCAGACACAGAAAGAAAAATACTGCATGTTCTCACTTATCTGTGGCATTTTAAAAAGTTAAGTAACCGGAAACAGAGTAGAACCTGAGGCTGGAGTCCAGAGCTCCTGGGCCCGGGTCAGTCTCTCTGGGCACAAGGCTGAGCTGTTTCCTCCCTCTGGGGCAGGAAGGCAGGCACAGCGTGCTTCAAAATGCTAGACCACAACCCAGAGCTTCCAGGAACAAGAGAAAACTCCTCCTTTCGAAAGCACAGAGTCCAGAAGCCAACAGGCCTGACTCCTACGTTTTCTCTCAGAAAACAGCCCCCGTGTCTGCAGGGCAGACCTCTAAAAACGCCTCTGCTTTCACGAGCATACCCGAATCTTCTTGGCAAACGCAAGCCCGGCTGCCTCCATCGGACAAATCCAAACCCAATTTGGAAGCCACCTCTCCCCTGGCCCTCCAGCTGCTGGTGGGCACGCGCTCTGCTGACTTCCCCGGAAGGAAGAAGTCAGGAAACGCCGGCTGATCTCAGATGCCTCCACGTCTCATTCCTCTTCGGTTACAGGAGGCCAAAACCACTAACCGCTCTCTCCGAGACGACGGCTGCCTGCCTCCTGCTTCTGACCGTGAGGAGTGTGTGCACCTGGGCCCCTCAGCCTCTGCGCTAGATTCCTCGGCCGGCTCCTCCTGGCCTTCACCGGGGTTTTCCCTGGAGAATACGGTTTCCTTTGGAAACCCTTTTCTTTATTTTCTCACCCAAATCCTTACTCCACTCATTTTAGACCAGAGCTGGCAAACTTAGACTGAAAAGAGCCAGAGAGTAAGCTGGGCACAGTGGTGCACTCCTGCAACCCCAGCTACTCGGGAGGCTGAGGCAGGAGGATTGCAAGTTTGAAGCCAGCCTCTGCAACTTAGGGAGACCGACCCTGTCTCAAAGTAAAATCAATCAATCAATAAAAAGGGCCAGGGTAGAACGCCTCAGGGTACCACCAAAAAAAAAAAAAAAAAAAAAGGAAGATAGTAAAGTATAACTGTTTTAGGCCTGTGAATTATGCGATCTTTCAAATACTCAACTCTGCTATATAAATAAGAGATAAGAGATAAGGACAAGAGATAAGGATCGGGCATGGATGTACTCCACAAAACTTTCTGCTCACAAACATAAAGTTGGGCTGGATTTGGCCCCTGGGCTGTAGCGTGCTGAGTCCCGTTCTGTAATATTTGGCTACTGGTGTCTCCACTCCCCGCAGGCCAGGGAAAAGAACTATGACTCCACGATCTCTTCCCTCTGAGCCAGAGCACAGCGACCAAGGCTCACCGGTGTCACTCACGGCCAAGGCCAGGGCCCCCTGGGATTCAGGATCTGGCAGGTCAGAGGAAGTCATCCAGGTGCCTAGGCCTCGGGGGACCCATTTCTCCTGCCCAAATCTGCACTAGGAAATCCTCCCTTTTCCTGATCTAATGGAAAGAGGAATCTCACCTCCAGCTGTCACCGTCAGAGGGAGCGCAGTTTCTTGGATTTGGTGATACTTTTTTTTTTTTTTTTAAACATAATTAGTGATGTGGCTTGGATACTTGTTTATAGGGTTGCTATGGCAACCAAGTCCCAGGCTGAGGCCTGAGAAATGTAGAACTATTTTTGGATTGGGTGGGAACAAATGCTTTTTAAATCCCGCCCCGGGGGCGGGGGGCCCAAAGAGAAAGCTATTTTTAAGCTAAAAGGAGCATGACGTATCCTGCCAAGCAATATGACGTCACAGAGGGCCTCTGCCCCTGGAATGTGGCATTCTGTAATTACGTTCCTAGAGGCCCCAGCCACGTGTAATCCACGGCTGTGACCCTCATAACTGAGCACAATATTCAAAAGCATTTTTGTGTAACTGCCACGACCCGAGTATCAGAGGTTCCTCCCTCCAGATTCTGTTTCTTTTTCCAGGACCCAACCCTGCCCTCCATGTGGCTCGTTGTAAGAGTGCAGGGTGGTCCCGGGAACTTTAGCCTGTGCCCAAATGAAGCAAGGAAAAGGCCTGTTGCCTGGTATTTAAGATCCAGTCCCGCAGACGCTGTGGCTTTCTAAAGGATATCACAGCCAGGTGTGGTGGCGCACACCTTTAATCTCAGTACTTGGGAGGCGGAGACAGGAGGATCGCAGGTTCAAAGCCAGCCTCAGCAACGTTTTGAGGCCCTCCACAACTTTTCAAGACCCTGTTTCAAAAATAAAATAGGGAGCCGGGCGTGGTGGTGCACGCTTGTCATCCCAGTACTTAGGAAGCTGAGACCGGAGGATTGCAGGGTCACCGCCAGCCTCAGCTACTTAGTGAGGCACTCCGCAACTTAGTGAGACCCTGTTTCAAAATAAAGAACAAAAAATACGGCTGGGGGTGTAGCTCGGAGGTAGAATGCCTCTGGGTTCAATCCCTAGTTCCGCAAAAAAACCCAACAATAATAATTAATTAAATAAAATAGGGCTGGGAGTGGTAGCTTAGAGGTAAAATACCTGAGTTCAATCCCTAGTATACACCTAAATAAATAAATAAGTATATCATGCCAAGAATAAATGGAAGACAAATACTTCATAAAATCAAAGCTGTGAAATTCCTTCTATCCCAAGGTCTGTACAAATCGTCCCCTTAGGTTTTGTAATTAGGGGAGACAAAAAAAAAAGAGTTCTGTGGGTCTCCCTGTACACTCAGCCAGGGCACCAACTTTGCCTTGTGCCCCATGGAAACTCCGCGGGTGGTTGAGTTCTTCTGCCTCGGCACCCTTCCACTGACTCCTTGGCTGTGGTTTGGAGCTCGGTGCCCGGGGCCCAGCAGTGCCCTTTAAAGGACCCAGCTCAGCCCCTGTGATAACTGAGTGGGAACTGGCTGTGTGCTGGAAACCACCAGCACGGGTTTGTCAAAGGCCTGGTCCCCAGCTGTTGGGGTCTTAGCCCGGCAGGCCCGGAGAGACCTCGCCTCAAGATGGCGCCCGGCAGAGTGCCAGGAGCAGCTGCAGGTGGTAACATCCTAGGGCTGTGCCATGTCAGAGCGCATGCGCCAGCACGTCAGAGCATGGACAGTGCGTGCCCAATAGGGGGCTGTAGTGTTGCTTAAGTTGCCTGAGTGATCTACGCCCTGATAGGCTCACTGGGTTTTCCTCTTTACAGCTCCTCCAATACCTGACGGGAAGATAAGGGGTCTCTCCCGTGAGAAGGAGTAAGAGAATAGGGAGGGAGTAAGAGAAGAGAGAGAGAGAAGAATAAAGAAGCTTGCACCATTCCTGTGTGTTTGTCGTCTCTTCGGGCCCTCGCGGGCAAGGGTCCAGCGCGGGAGATGATACCCAGCCCCACGGGAGAAGCGGTGAGGTGGGGTGGGGTCAGTGGGAGGAAGTGAGGTCATTGGTGGCAGCCTTTGAAGGGGATGTTGGGACCCTAGCCCACTCTTTCTTTTCTTTTTAGCTCCCAGTGATGAGAAGAACAGGTCTCTACCACGAGCTCCCACCATGATGGACTGCACTGCCACAGGCCCAAAGCAACAAGGCTAATCAATCAGTCACGGAAGAAAACCTCTAAAAATGGGAGCCCAAAGGAACCTTTCCTATTTTTTAAGTTGACTTCTGATCTGGTATTTGTTATAGCAACAGAAAGCTAACAGAGAAACTTAATCCCCCCCAAATCATATGTTAATGGTATCTGCAGCCAATGCCTCTGAGAGGTAATTAAAGGTCATGAGAACAGAGGCTTCCTCACGGCATTAGTAGCTTCGCAAGAGACTTGAGCTGGCACACTTGCTTCACCTTGCCACCTGACATCCTCTGCCAGGTTCTGCTGCCCCAAGAAGGCCCTCACTAGATGCTGAGCAGACTCCAGTCAGTGCCTAAGCCAAGTAAACTTCTCTTCTTTATAAATTACCCAGCTTCAGGTATTTTGTTATAGGAACAACAACAAAAAAAATAGACTAAGACAGAGTTCCTGGCCCACTTTGGTCTCCCAGCCCACTGCCTTTCTGAGATGTGCCTGGGTCTGGACAGCCTCTTACTGGCCAGATCTTATGTTCCTCTATAACCCCAGACTTTTAATATCAACAGTCAACTCTCTTCTAGGGACCTTCTGTCTCCCAGGAGTTGGAAATTTCCCTCCATGATTTTCATCCTAGAATCTTTTGTGTGCTATGCTTCTTTTCTTTTCTTTTAAGTTTGCTGTAATAAGAGGCAAACAAAATTCCTAAAGCCACGAAGTTCACATCAAGGAGCTAGTGCCATCAGAGAAAAGGAAATAAGATGCTAGTCGTGTTTCTAACAGCTGCTAATCCAGATGTGAACAGGAGACGGGGAGTGGGAAAGGTGACCACCCCTAATAAGAGAGGACCCCAGCAAGACTTCCCTCACCTCTCTAGAACAAATTCCCTTAAATCTGGCCCAGGACAAACTGTGAAGAGCAAACTCCTCACATTTTACTGCCTTAATCATCTCAGGAGATAAGAGGATCTAAGGTCACTTCCCCAGCCAGAGCCTGCCCACGAAACCCGCTCCCCTGACCATTCACTTACCCTCCACCCCAACCCTCTGCTTTCCGGCTAAGTTCTTAGTAAGACAAGAGAGTCTACAAGAAAACCAGTAGGCTTAGAGAGTTTGGGGGGGAAACCCACCATTTTCTTTTTTTTTTTGCGGTACTGGGGATTGAACTCAAGGGCATTCTACCTCTGAGCTACATCTTCCCCAGCCCTCTTTTTTATTCTTTATTTTGAAACCGAGTCTCACTAAGTTGCGGAGTGCCTCACTAGATACCATGATCACCATTTTCTTCTGAAAAGAATTTCAGAAGAGTAGGGAACGTTCTCCTTGTATGTCACAAAGATGGAATAGAACACCAGAGAAGAAATTCTGCAATTCTGCAAATCCCACAGGTCACTTCAGGACACAGCCCAGCTTTTGACAGGTAGGAGATCTCGTTCTCCTTTTGCCCTTGGGATTAACCTTGGAGAAGAGGCCCGAGACACGGAGACATGACCAGCCTCCTCCAGTCCCAGAGGAAGTTCACTGTCTTGGGTTTGTTTTCCTCACGCACACTTGAAACCCGACGGTTTTCACATGCATTCCTCCACGGTGTTCTTTTGGAAAGGAGCATTTGCCAGAAGCCAGAAGCATATAAAATCAGGGTGATCTGGTTCGAACAGGGATGGCGAGTGGGAACCTCCTCTGATCCCCTTCCTTCCTCAGCCAGGTCAAACTGCTCCCTGGAACCCAAGTGTGTAATCCAGACTCCCTCGGGTCGGATGGTCTTGGAACCCTATCTGGTTCTGACTGGAGCTCCTTTTCTTTCTCTCCTTCCCTTCCCTCCCAACCACTCAGCCTTCCGTTCCTCCTCCTCTTTCTCTTTCTTAATTTTTAGATTTAACGTTTAATTGGTGCATTGTAATTACCTGCAATAGCGGGATTCACTGTGCTATATTCCAATGAGCACGAAATGCAATTTAGCCAATTTCATTCCCCGGTCCCTCCCCTTTGGCTCCCTTCCGCTACTCCACTGGTCTCCCCTTTTCATGAGACTCTTCCTGCCTCCCTTCCTCCTCTCCCCACCCCACTTTTTTTTTTCTCTCTCTAGCTTTCACATATGAGAGAAAACAGCCTTCCATTCCTTCTACAACAGCATTTCTATCTGATAATGAAAATAAACCTTGGGGCTATAAATAATGGTATTTTAAGCCAGCTGGGCAACGCATCTGGGAAAGTATTACCTAATGTCCAGGCTGTGCAAACAGTGGTCTTTCACAGACACGGCTATGTTTCTGCACACCGGGCATTCGGGGTGTTGGGAAGGCAGGAGAAACAGATGCCCAAACGACAAAGACCCAAAGTCTATGCCTTCAACACCCGCCACCGAAAACTAGTATTAGGGTAAGCAGGCTTGTTGTCCACTTGGAAGATGATCAAGTGGGGATTTTCTTTTTCTTTTTTTTTTTTTTTTTTTTTCAGTACTAGGGATTGAACTCAGGGGCATTCTACCTCCGAGCTATACCCCCAGCCCTAGTTTTTATTCTTTATTTTGAAACCGAGTCTCACTAAGTTGCCGAAGGCCTCACTAGATAGCTGAGGCTGACCTCGAACCCGGATCCTCCGGTCTCAGCCTCCCGAATGCTGGGATTACAAGCGTGCGCCACCACGCCCAGCTCCAAGTGGGGATTTTCAACAAAGCCTGTGTCTTTTCCTTCACCAGCCAGCCATCTCTCCTCCATCTCATTTTTTCAAACGTAGATGCACACGCGTGCACACACACACACTGGGCCATCGGTCGCTGTATATGACAGCCCACAGCCTCCTGCCCATGAGGAAGTCCCAGAGGGATCACGCAGCACGTTTGTTTAAACAATGCAGCGTTGCTGAAGGAGCCACTGAAGAGGTCCTGCTCTGCTGTCCAGCTCTGCAGAAGGACCTGGTTTTTGCCTTCACCAGCACCACTATGGCGTTTCTAAGCACCCGCCATAGGCCTCGTGCTGCGCTCGGCGTTGGGGATCCAGAGCAAAGACGGTGAAGCCGAACTCTGCCCTCCCCGGGCTTCCATTCTAGAGAGGGAGACGCGAAAGCAACTGGACAAAATAATAAACCCTGCTCAGTGTCAGGAAGGAATCAAACCAGCAGCTAAGTCAGGAAACAGAAGAGCTCCCCCGGGGAGGTAAGATTTCAGCTGAAACCTCAAAGATAAAGAATTAGCTGCCAGAGGAAAGCAGGTGAAGAGCTTTTCTTTCTTTTTCTTTGGGGTACTGGGGATTGAACCGAGGGACATTCTACCTCCAAGCTACAACCCCAGCCCTATTTTTTTTATTCTTTATTTTGAAACAGGGTCTCACTAAGTTGCAGAGAGCCTAAGTAGCTGAGGCTGGCCGCAAACCCTTGATCCTCCTGTCTCAGTCTCCCACGTACTGGGATTACAGGTGTGTGCGCCACCATGTCAGCTTGGGTGGAAAGCTCTCTGGAAGCAGTATCAGCTGTGCAGAGGGCCCGAGAACAGGACGTGGGTGGTGCCAGCCATACTGGAGAGGCAGGGCCACCAAGCAGGGCATTGTGGGTCTCATCAAGAAGAAAACCACTGGGAGGCAGGAGAGACTTCTACAGAGGAGTAACCTGGTCTAGGGACAGATGACGGTGGCCTGGCCTGCGGAGAGGAGAGGCAGCAGAGACAGAACGAGGAGGAGGGATTCCCGCTCCGTTTAACAATCAACTCTGCTTCCTGGAGTAGGCCTAGCTCTCAATCGTTCACTCCCTCCAACCGAACCAACATCTGGAGCACATCTGGAGGGCTCGTGGAAGAATATCCTTAAGTTATCCCCCCGCCCCATTTCATCCTAATCAGGAAAAAAAAAAAAAAAAAAAAAAAAAACAGAATAAGCAAGAATTAACTCTCTCAGAATATTTCTCAGGCTCCTGGACAATCTTTCCCATCTAAGAACAATATTTTTCTTTTAATTTCGGCTGGAGAGTCACATGGTTAAAAAAAATAATAATAATGATAGCCCCCCTCCCCCTCCCGGCTGCACGCCTCCCACAGTGAATCCTTCTCTGAGGGGGAAATCACTACCCCCCGTGTCTGTTTATGTTTCTCTTGGTGATTATTTCCATCTCTCTAGAAAACATGCTGATACAATGACTACTTGATTTACCAGATTTGGACATTATCTTGGGGAACTCCTGCCACGACGGATGAGAATTTATCTCGCTTACACAATGACTCCCTCCGCTCCGCCTTCCAAAGTGTGACAGGCAACCACTACTTTCAGCTGCTCTGTTGCAGTGTCGGTTCTCAAACTTTAGCTGCATCAAAATCACAGAGCAGCGCGCTGCTTGTACACAGACTCCTGAGATCCACTCCATGGGTTTCTGTTTCAGTGGGTCCAAGAATTTCCCTTCCTTGCAAGATCCCAAGAGTGGCTGATGCTACCGATGCAGGTACCACACTTTAAGAAAAACTACTCTACTGGAGACTCTTGCAATTTTAAGTATTAAACACTTATGTCTTGTTTCATGAGGTGTTGCAGTATAACCTGACTCATTAATTTAAAAGATTAAGATAATTAGCCAGGCACAGTGGTATATTCCTGTAATACACAAGTATTTGGGAGGCTGAGACAGGAAGATTACAGGTTCAAGGCCAGCCTCAGCGACTTAGTAAGACCCTGTTTCAAAATAAAAAATAAAATAGGGCTGGTGACGTGGCTCAGAGGTAGAACAGCCCTGGGTTCAGTTCCCAGTACCCCTCTTCCCACAAGGAGATTAAGATATTAAAAGAACTCTCATTCTTATTTTATCCCTATACAGTTAGTGTTGATGCTATTATGGCTGTGTGACTGTTTCTCGCAGTAGAGCCAAGACAGCTGTCATGATTGTTTCCTCTTTGATGGAGGCGAGGTAAAGTCCAGCAACGTCCGACTTCCCCTTAGGGAAGAATGTTCTACTATCAAGGGTCTTCTCTTCCTTGAGTCTTCTACTCAAACTCCCACATTTTAATTTGCTTTATGTTTGATCCATGTTTCTATTTTTCCAGGAGTTGTTGATTGCCTTCATTTTTTTCTTATACACAGAAGAAAAATATTGAATATACACTGTGTTCTGAGTATTTGCCACTCTCTTGCCTAGCTTCGTTCTTCTGGAAATTCATCGATCCTCCTCTGTTCTATGTTGGAGCAAATATTTTTCCTAGTTGTATCACGCTTTTTTTGTTGTTGTAGTGCATTTCAGGTAAAGTCCTTGGAAGGATTACTAGAGAGGTAAACTTTCTAGGTTCTTCGTTGTTGGAAAACTGACTTTATTTTTACCTCATTCTTGGCTGTTGGGATAAAAATAAAATTCTATTTTCAAAATCACTTTCCTTGAGAACTTTGGGACCTTTACTCCATCACATTCCAGCCTCTAATCTTGCTAATAAAGAGTCTAATAGACGAACCAGTCTCGCTCCATTCCGTCGTTAGCTGACATAAATCCCCCACTATTGCCATCCTGCATTTACTGTTCTGGAAACATTTAGAATTTCCCTTTAGTCTTGGGAACAGTGACATTGCAAAATGATGTGTATACAACAATTTGAGTTTATCTTGCTTGTAAATTGGTGGGTCCCTTAAAAATTTTTTTTTAAAGCATATACTGTTAAGTCTGAAGACTTTTATTTTCTCTCTTATAATTTATTTTCCTGGCATTTTTATTACTTGGATAAAGAACCTTGGAGATTTTTCAGTTTCTTTTTTGTTTTGTTTTGTTTTGTTTTGGTACTGGGGAATGAACCTGGGAGAATTCTACCTCCGAACTACATCCCCAGCCCTATTTTTTATTCTTTATTTTGAAACAGGGTCTCACTAAGTTGCAAAGGGCCTCACTAAGTAGGTGAGACTGGTTGTGAACCTGTGATCCTCCTGTCTCAGCCTCCCAAGTACTGGGATTATAAGCATGCGCCATCACACCCAGCTTAGCTTTCTTTTTCATATTTATATTTTCACTCTTGATGCTGAGAGATTTCTTACCATCATGTTCTAATTCTTCCATTAAATATTTGGATCTGTGATGACATTTTTAATTTTCAGGAACCCTTTTTGTATTCTGAGTCTCCCCTTAAAAAAAAAAATAAATAAGAGTCCTGGGAATGTAGTTCAGTGGTAGAGTACTTTCCTACCATGTACAAGGCCCTGGATTCAATCCCCAGGACCACAAAAAAAGAAAGAGGAAAAAAGAAACAAAATAAATCCAATTCCATCCATTCACTAATGAATGAAATATATTCTTAAACCTCCTGGTATACACTTTAGAATTTCTTCTGAACTTTTTAGAATTTCTTTTCTTCCCTGAACAATCTATTTCCTTCCAAGTCGATTATTCGGTTTATTTAGATTTGCATAGGTCTTTTTCTTCATGCACTGCATTTCTTCCAATCTCAGCTCCCCCGGTCATTCTTTCATATTTAAGAATAAGGTAAAAGGGCTGATTCAAAAAATCTATGCATGGCCGGAGGGGAAACTAGCTCTTACGCTGTGGATTTCAAGCACCAGAAGCCAGGCTTTCCTCGGGGAACCAGCTCCCGCACACTGCCTCGAGCCCTGCGAATCCCTCCTTAGGCAGCAACTGAACGAGCCGTCTCGGCTGCTCGCTGATCTGCATGGCCGCGGTATGTGAAGGTGAGAACAGAGGCGGCCAGCCCTTCCCCACCTCAGCCTCTCCTTACCATGTTCCCTGGACCCCATTTCCAGCCTCACTTCTTACTTTTGGTCTGGACCAAAAGTGGGCCTGGCCGAGGCTCCGGCCTCTCTGTTCCCACGAGGAGACAAGCACCCAGGACCACAGACAGGGTTCAATTTCACCCACCGACAGTCTTCCGTCTTCTTCACTTATTGATGTAAGCGACGACTTCTCTTACAGCTGACGCCTCTTTCCCACAGTTCTCCCTGCTCCAATCTCATTTATTTATTCTTTTTTTTTTTTTTTTTTTTTTTGGTACTGGGGATTGAACCCAGAGGTATTCTACCTCCAAGCTACACCCCAGCCCGATTTTATTTATTTGTAAACAGGTTCTCACACTAGGTTACTGAGAGTCTTGCTAAGTTGCCGAGGCTGGCTTTGAACCTGCGATCCTCCCGTCTCAGCCTCCCATGTACTGGGATTACAAGCGTGCACCGCCACGCCCGGCTTAATCTTCCTCATTCACAACCACTGCACCGGGGTCTCAGGAGGCCCAGACAGAAACATTTGTGCTTGGTCGGCCACCTTGAACCCGAAGTGACCGAGAACAGCAAGTCGATACTACTCTGTCCCTGGGTCACTGCCTCTGATCAGGCTGCTTGATCTAAAAGTGTCAGTAACGGTTCTCAGATGCTCTTCACTAAGGAAGGTCCGCACCTGTGCCCCAGGGGAACAAGCGCTGGGTCCGCTGCAGACAGGACACCAGGACCGATGAGGAGCTGAGTAGGCGTCCACCTCCCCGGGCCAGTTCAGAGATAGAACAGGCACAGAGGACTCCGAAGTAAGCCCTGGACCCCAAGTGTGGATCATTTCCACAAGCGTGGGCACATGTATCCGGCCAGCAAAGCTTTACCTTAGCAGGCAGAGTAACCCCAGCCCTGGGATTCACCACCCAGGAGTCACCATAATATTCTGACTTCTGGGGTCTCCGCCTCAATCACTTTTCCCCACGTCGCCATCAGAGGAGAACGTCGACTTCCAATTCTCAACGCCGAAATCATCTTCTCTGGCCTCCTCTCCCTGCCTCCTTTACCCCTTGCACTGAGACCAGCCCCCTCTGCTCCGCTCCACCCCCTTAGCGACCCCGTGTCCCTCCACCTCTGCTCTCATGCCTCTGGAGCCTGCTCCAAGTGACAATGCCCAGCAGGACTTGCAAGTCACTCTCCCATGGCACCTGTGCTTTAAAAGCAGCTCACGTCTGAAGTCGAAAGCAGCGCCCCAAAAGCTGGCACTGCCCAGGTGGGGTGTCTACGTGCAGCGGGCACCGGCGACCACAGGCCCCTTCCCTGCAGCCGAGGGGTCACGCCTGCATCCTTCCAGAGAAGGGTCCTCAGCGGAGGGAACCCTCCTTTAAAGAGGGCTACGCTCCCCCTCTGCACCTCATGACCGTGGACGGCTCACTAATGTGGAGTACAAAGGCCAGCCTCCCTGCCTCAGGGGAGGACAGTTCCCAGGTGGCGTTTATGCTCCTGGTCCCCCAGCGAGGCAGCAGCAGAGACCACCCTGCTCGGCTGCTTTCTCTTCCTTTCCAGATCTCTCCCATTAGACTGTGCGCTTCCAAGTCCCCGTCTCGGGCTCTGCTTCTAGCGGACCTGGCTTAAAACAACGCGGGAAAGACTCTGGGAGATGCTTCGGTAAAAACTTCATCATCTACTCAAACGCCAGGATGGACATCTCAAAACCCAAACGCTTTCCTCTAGCTCTGGGCTCCTTTTTTTTTTTTTTTTTTTTTTTTTTTTTTTGCGGTACTGGGGATTGAACTCAGGGGCATTCTACCTCCGAGCTATACCCCCAGTCCTATTTTTTATTCTTTATTTTGAAACCGAGTCTCACTAAGTTGCGGAGTGCCTCACTAGGTAGCTGAGGCTGGCCGCGAACCCGGATCCTCTGGTCTCAGCCTCCCGAATGCTGGGATTACA